>CATKRY010000188.1:0-133304 GCA_949775005.1 Orthosia gothica
TTAATGAAAAATACTGATTTTTATTGCGATAAGATTATCTTGATTTGATATTAAAATTGGATGCGGTAATCCAGCCTACCGGACTTTTTTTACCTCGTAAGGAAAACGGATGGTGTAATTTTTTCGCGCGAATTTTTTGATTAAATCATTGAATTGTATTGTTAGATTGGTAGCGTGATTGTTGCTGTTGGTATGATAGGTTTGATCGTGAAATATGAAACAGAGTCTGGATTTGTACTCGTTAAATGGCGAAGAAGCGGGCAGACGCAATACCAATGTTCTGGTTAAGGTTGCGGGCATCCGCTGGATACGAGACACACAGGAAAAACACAGGAACGGTCGATGAGGTGACCTTTGGGGAAGGCCTATGTTCAGTGGCAGTTCTTCCGCCTGTCATGATTATGTTGATGAATGGCAGGGAAATAAATCCAGTGGACGATGCCTATATGATGGCTACTACTAAGGACCGACAGTAAGGCCTAGTTTTTTGATCCGTAGTTAACTCAACCAATAGTTGAATATGATAACCAATGGATTAAAATTGCGGTAAAAATAGTTTTTCGTCTGGTTTTTTTTTTTTTTTTTTTTATTGTTGTTTCACAAATCGGTCAACACATAAGTACTAGGGAAACATAAAATAAGAAATAGTGAACACTGATTGCACAATATATGAGCTAGTTATAAAATATAAATAAGCTTAACAGTAATATGCAGCCATTAGACCAATTATTACTTATTAGTCGAATGACCGCACAGGCTCGTCTTAATTTTAATTTTGGCTGATTCTAAGGTCCCAGAGAAGATATCAAAATGCTGTCTCACATCATTGCAGCTGGAAAACATTATATAAAAAGGAGCATGTTGTTTTATATTTGTTCTGCAATGAGGCATCACAAAAGTTAGCCTATTGTATAAACGACTTCACTGGCGTGGAACAGCAAGTTGGAGTATCTCCAGTAAACCCTCACAATCTACGTGGGCATTGATCAGCTTGAATAAGTAAACAATATCCGAAGCTTTTCTTCTATTGCATAAAGTAGTCATGCCGAAGTATTCCAACCTTGATCCATAGGATTTCAGGTTTCTACATTGGTCATTAACATAGGACAGTTGGTACAGAAACGATTTTGAACTTGTAATAATTTATTAGAGTAGACCTCATAAGTAGGATTCCATACTTGACTTCCATACTCCAACACACTGTGAACGATGCAATTAAAAACCGGTATTGTGACTTTTGGATCCCGAAATTCCTTAAGTAGTCGCGTTACAAAACCCGAAAGACTCGTAGCTTTCTGAGCTTTATTATCTATATGGTGTCTAACCTTAAGTTGGCAATCCATAATTTTTTCAAATTCAAATTCAAATATATTTATTCAATTAGGCCAATAAACGTCACTTTTGAACGTCACATAAATTAAAATTTACAAGAACAAAAAAAAAAAAATGATTCTACCGTGCATTCGGAAAGTAGATTGTTATGGAGAACAACGCACAAGAAACTCCATACTTACTCTTTAAAAAAAAAAAATAGGTGTTTTACAATATTTACATACGTACATACATTAATATATGTGAGGACGATGCACCCAGAATAGCTCTACACACTATACTACGTATTAAGTATTAAAAAGCATTAACAGGAAAATTAATTAATTTGATAAGTAGGAACATGGTTCTCACATACTTACAAATATTACAAACATAGGTAAAATACCTAATTCAACAACAACGGAACAGTGTGTGAGTCAATTTCTAAAAAAAAAAAAAGAAAACAGTGAATACAATAACTATGAATGGGAATATAAATTAACAAATTTGATTTTGTCTACACCAAAGATTGCCCTATGGAGCAGGACCAGCATGTTTCCAAGCATTCTTATCTTGAATATAATCATCTAATTTGTAATATGCTTGTTTACAAAGGGTGCTTTTAACTAAAGTTTTAAATTTACTTTCATTTAGTTTTAATATATTACAAGATACTTTGTTATAGAATTTAACACAGTACCCCATGAAAGATGATTGTACTTTTAGCTAGTCTGTAAGAAGGCTGATCTAACTTATCTTTATTTCTGGTATTACAAATTGTGTCTATCACTGACTTTACTAAAGAGATGTATATTTTTCCTTACATACATAATATTTTCATAAATAAATTGGCAAGAAACTGTCATAATATTAATATTTTTAAACAGTTCCCTAAGAGATTCACGGTGACTTAACTTATATATGGCTCTGACAGCTCTCTTTTGCAATATAAATATGGATTCAATGTCAGCCGCTCGACCCCACAGTAAAATACCGTATGACATTATGCTGTGAAAGTAACTAAAATAGATCAAACGCGCGGTCTCTACATCCGTTAACTGTCTTATCTTTCTAACAGCATAAGCGGCTGAGCCTAGCCGACCCGCAAGAGATGTTATGTGAGGACCCCATTGCAATTTGTCGTCTAGAGTGATTCCCAGGAAAACTGTTTGTTTTACAAAGTCCAGCTTTTCGCCATTCAATATGATATCGCATTCGGTACTTCTAACATTCGGCAATGTGAATCTAATACATTTGGGTTTATTTTTCATTTAGTACTAAATTGTTTGCCGTGAACCAATTTTGGACCTGATAAATGGAGTTATTCACGTCATCAAGATTTCGTGACCGCCGATCTATTTTAAAGATTATGCCTATGTCGCGAATCCAAGATACCTCTCCCAGTGGTACACTATTAATTGTGTAAATTGCGATAGTGGGTTGTCTTTTCCTTTTTAAATTTAATATGCTTACATTTATTAACATTTCAAATCATTCGATTTTCGATACACCCTCTAGACACTTTATCAATATCAGCTTGCAATTTTACTGTGTCTTTAGCACAGTTTACTGTTTGGTACAATTTTAGATCATCTGCATATTAACCTTACATTTCCTGATTTGTTAGACTAACTACGGATTAAAAAACTGGCCCTAAGAAAATCAAAAAGGCAACATAGTTTTTGAATCTGTGTTCGGTGAATGGCAATAGACTCACTGTCTTTATTTTGGGATTTGTAACGTTACAACCGAAACGTTGGTGACGATAATGATGTATTCCACTCATATTATGCACCCTTTTTAATGGCACCTGAGGTATTCCACATACGGCACCTACCGATATTTGCAATGTTGATGTTATGTTTGCAATATTTATATGTGAGAATCATTTTCGTACTTATCAAAATAATGAATTTTTCTGTAAATGCTTTTTAATACTTTATACCTGTACGTAGTATAGTGTGTAGAGCTATTCTGGGTGCATCGTTTTTTTTTTTATAACCTATAGGCTCGCGCTTGACCACAATCTCACCTGATGGTAAGCGATGATGTGGTCGACGGTGAAACACGCTCGCCTAGAAATAACCTATTCACTCTTGGCTTACATATATTAATGTAGTAATGTATTATTATGTAAATATTGTATATTATTATGTAAATATTGTAAAACACCATTTTTTTTTTGAAAGATTAAGTATGGAGTTACTTGTGCGTTCTTCTCCATAACAATCTACTTGCCGAATGCACGGTACAATCATTTTTTATTACTTGTAAATTTTAATTTTAATTTATTTGACGTTCAAAAGTGCAGTTTATTGACCTAGTTGAATAAAAATAATTTGACTTTGACTTTGTCGCAGGTGCCGTTAGTGGAATCATTTATTATATTTTTTTTCTACATTTGGCAGCAACGGATCGGTTTCATTAGGACGTAAAAATAAAAAAATCGTTTAAAATCTGGAGAGAGTTTAATCACGTTGTGGTATTTATTCCACATCTACTTACGATTTTATAACATTATACAAACCATCTTCTCATCTTTTGATATTGTATCAATTTGTGTAACTCATTTTTATATATTCTTTGTATTACTCGTATTACATCTGGAAAGCTTATTTAGTTATCTCTGACTGTTTCAAATATCTAAAATTTTAATTATATTCGTAATTTATAATTCTTGCAATATTTTTCTACTGTGACATTTTCATCTGACATGACATTTGTCTGACTATTTTATTTTCTTAAAGCCATAGACATACCATAGATACCATGGACTACCTAGACCTTTCCTTAAGCTAGTTGTACATTATTGTAAGGTCAGCGTAGACTGACCCGCCTTTGTAAAGCCGTTTTTATTCCTTCTGGTCTTATTGAGATTTGAATCTGAAATTTAGAAAGGATGGCAGAACGAGTGAAAAACGTGCGTCAACTTTTTTTAGTCTAGGATCTGGTCTGAACGCCAGGAGTGGGTTATACTGTGTACTAGAATACGAAGTGTATTTTCTATTCTAAAACTCTCAAAACGGTGAATTATCAGCTTATGTAAAACTGTTATTATTTGAAGTGCTCCAATTAAATATATATTATGTGTGGTTCCCGAGAGCATTATTTCCTGGAAACTTACCCTCAACGGCCATCTCGTGGCATCAAAGGCCTCGCTGTTTGGCGTATTGAGCCATAGCCGGCCTCCACACCCCTCGGAGCCTACGTACTTACCCGTTTGCCTGTTTATCCATCCTGCTATCTAATTCTACTGCCTACCTGCCTGATTGCCTGCCTTAACCACCTACCCGTGGTGTCTGCTGACCTGCCTACCTGCCCGATTGCCTGCCTTAACCACCTACCCGTGGTGTCTGCTGACCTGCCTACCTGCCCGATTGCCTGCATGTCCGTCGTTGCTGCCTGATCACCTGCCTACCTCGGGCATTCCACGACTTCCTGCCAGAGCTGCTGCCTGGATAGCTGCCCACGTCGTGCGAAGCTGACCATAGTTCTGTACTCTATATCCTTTTTATTTTCATAGTTTTAATTTAACTTTAACCTTTTTATCTTAATTTTATTAACGTGGCTTACGTATAGCTCTCCGGCGCTATACATAACGTTACAACGTCTAAAAATATAACTTCCTCTTTTACGTGTTTAGTTAGATGTTAGACATTATAAAAAATGATACCCAAACTACCAGGAGGTCAGAAATATGAAGAATTTTTAAGTCAAACAATAATCAAAATAGTAAAAAAACTACAATATTTTGGGACGCCGCGACCTAAAATACACACTTGTTTTGCCCCCACGTGCCGCAATATTTAAAAAATCAGAGCTTTGTTTTGTCATTCGAAATCGGCGAGGGCGAGTGCGATGGTCGAAATGCCAAAATGGTAGGGATTGATCACGTGACATTTCAATAGCGCTTGTCACACATACATTTTTGGCATTTTTCAATCGCTAATGCGACGCTGTCGGTGATAAAATATCACTGTTATAACCCAATATACGGAACCCGATCACCTACAAACAATAAACAATTGTTATTCCAAAGATTGTAGAATACTACTTAAAAATAAATAAAAAAATCTGATCCGCTGATAAAAGGAAATATGCCTATTTCCTTTTGTCAGCGGAAATAGGTAGCTACCGATAGTCTATTGAACTTCGAATGAATTAAATTAGGATTAATTTGGAACGTGTTTTTTAAGGAAAGTACTTTTTTGCCGATCGCGTACTGGAAGACGCAGCGTTGGTAGCCCTCCCTCTTGGTGGAGCGATGATTCAGAAGACATCTGGCATCCAGCGGATTCCCGCAACCTTAACCAGAAGGTTGCGGGAATCCGCTGGATGCCAGATGCATAGGATCGATCGATGTGGTGACTTTTGAGGGAGGTCTATGTCCAGCATTAGACGCCTTTCGATTTAAATGATAATTATGATGACTTATGATGAATAAGGCTTTCCAACGTAAAGTCTTCCTGTTCGCGGTCGCTTTTTTTCTGACCAGCTGTGCACGCGGTTTATCTCCTGTCAACTGCCTACCCTACCCTACTTACCTAGACCTACCTACCCACCCTACCTAGCTTATACCTGCATACCCTATCTTACCTTGCCACCTACCCTACTTACCTACCAATTTTTTTTTATGTAATTCTTCGGCGGTGAATCTTAACACCGCCATTCAGAAATGACGTCACATGCACAACGTAATCTATCAAATATGGAGTTCAACTGTCCGAGTATCTGAATAACGTGTGTTGTGATATTTTACTTCTTGAACACTTAAAATTCATCAAACTTTTGATAGAATAAACTGATTGCGATGAAACAAAAACTAAGTAATACATCAAGTCACGCACAATTTGTATGTGTAAATGTTGTTTTCTACATTGATGCCGTAAATTTTACGTGATGCGTGCAGAACTATACAGACAAACTGACGAACAGACAAACAGCAGACAACATGTTAAGCACCAATCATCTACGAAATACGCAAGCTAAGGGAAATGACGACGTTTTACATCAATATTGCATCAGCCTGGCAACGAGCGTGGAAATGCTGAATCGGCTCGACGTGACGCACGACTCCGACCGGACGGAGGCACCGCATTTATCTCACTTTTGATTCCCACATCGAACAATTGACACAATTTTTAGGGTTCCGTACCCAAAGGGTAAAAACGGGACCCTATTACTAAGACTCCGCGGTCCGTCTGTCTGTCTGTCTGTCTGACACCAGGCTGTATCTGATAAACCGTGATAGCTAGACAGTTGACTTTTTCACAGATGATGTATTTCTGTTGCCACTATAACAACAAATACTAAAACCAGAATAAAATAATATTTTATGGGGGCTCCGATACAAAAAACGTGATATTTTAGCCGTTTTTTGCGATAATGGTACGGAACCCTTTGTGCGCGAGTCCGACTCGCACTTGGCCGGTTTTTTATAACAATAAATAATTGTATTGAACTTAATAGCAGTAATAAATCTTTTGCATTTTATTCGTTTTTTTTTGCAACTTGCCTGCCGCACTGACATAATTAACAGACAAACATTGTACTAAAAAATTGTGCGCCAGAATTGTCTCCGATCTTGACACGCCTATATCGCCTTTCGATGGTGACTGGAAAAGTCCCGAAGGCTTGGAAGCAAGCAAATGTCCAGCCCGTGCCCGAGAAGGGTAGTCGAGCTGACCCGGCCAACTACAGACCCATATCAGAACGTCCATCCTCTGTAAGAGTATGGAACGTATATCTTCTTCTATCTAAACATATAAAAGAAGAAAGTGACTGACTGACTGACTCACTCACTGACCATCAACGCACAGCCCAAATGGCTGAAGCTTTAATCATGAAACTTGGCATGTAGGTTCCTTTGGTAGTGTAGGTGAGCACTAAGAAAAGATTTTTGGAAATTCCACCCCTAAGGGCGTGAAATAGGAGATGAAAGTTTGTATGAAAATCCGTCAGTTTTAAAGTCAGGATCTTCATATTTTGGGTTTAGGCAGAAGATTAAAAAATAATTTTCACGTTTCTGAGGGCTTTTGAAAATTCCACCCCCATGAGGGTGAAAAGGGGGATGAAGTCATGGGAATAATGAAATCGTCTAGAGACTTGAAATTTTGCACATGGTTAATTTATACTGTGTATACATCCACTAAGAAAGGATTTCTGTGAATTCCACCCCTAAGGGGCTGAAATAGGGGATGAAAGTCGGTCAGGATTGTAGTTAGGATCTTCGAATTTTGGGTTTGGGCTGAATATTAACATCTTATATAAACATCTAAACATATTAATATCTTCTTCTCCTATTATTATTAGTCTTCTAAACATATAAAAGAAGAAAGTGACTGACTGACTCACTCACTGACCATCAACGCACAGCCTAAACGGCTAAAGCTTCAATCATGAAACTTGGTATGTAGGTTCCTTTGGTAGTGTAGGTGAGCACTAAGAAAGGATTTTTGGAAATTCCACCCCTAAGGGCATGAAATAGGGGATGAAAGTTTGGATGTGTGTTGTGTTGTTGTTGTTGGAGTTTGGAAGTATGCTGGTTTTGATTTGAGGGAGAATTGCTTTTCCCATGGACAGTTCTATGTAGCGTGTTCACGTGTTAGCTCATCAAATAGTCTGGTGATATAGGCGCCGACATCCAAAATGGTTAAAAATGTTATTTACAAGGAAATACTATAATTTAATTACTTACTTATATACTTATGATTACTTATTATTAGTCATGGATAAACACAGAAATAATGATGGGATAGGGACAGGACAAGGATAGAGCGTATTGATTTAAAGGGGAAATTATATGTGCGGCAACAAAAGTTTTCTTTAGCACCTGCAACCTAGCGTCTTTTTTTATATGTGGGCGACGAGTTAATAGAACAGCTTCAATTATATTAATTCATCATCTTTACTACTCCAACAGAATATCAAAAAACCAGCGTCAATTTACGAGCGTAAATTAATATGACTCCGAGCTACCGATAAATATATTTACTTCTGATTTGATAACTCAGCGACTAATGTTGTAAGTGAGCTACTTTATATATTTTAGAGATTCAACATCTGTCTGCTAATAAAATCAAATTCCAGCCTCAAAATTAGCAATCAAAGTTTTTCATTCAACAACTAAATTAATAAATCATATTCTTTTTTCGTGAAAGTTTGCAACACACAAATTATTCAATTAAATATAAAATAAATGTGAATTAGTCCAAGAGCGAGCGAAGCGAGCTCGGGAGCTTAGGGCACCCCGACACGGATAGGTTAGGTTCGAAGGAGATGACGGGAGCTGAAGTGAGCGAGCAAAGCGAGCGAACTCAGCTCCCGTCATCTCCTTCATGTTAGGTTACTTTAGACCCTGCAGACAGAAATAGGAGCCCTGCGCAGCGGGGCTCCGTCGACTTTGTTTCGTTTCCCCCCTCCCTTAAAACTTAAATATTTTGTTGCACTCGAAGAATTATTAGATTTACTTTTAGTTAACAGATAGTTATTCAGTAAAACAGTTAAGCTTTAAAGATCTAGCAGTATAGTATAATTCATTTATTTGATGAGCAAATTTAGTGTGCAATTCAGTATTTTTGGTAGTAATTTCGAATATTTTGATTGAAAAAAGGGGAATTACAGTTAAAGTATTAAATACCACCCTATTTTTTGTATGTTCATTTGGGTAGGTATAATAGTCAATTACTTATGGTAACATTATAAATAGATAGGCGAATACATGAAATTATAGCTTTTATTGACCATTATTTGATGACAATAATAAGGAAATTTTATGTTCAAATATAGTAGATTCACTCATCAATTACTTATGCTAAAGTATAAAAATAAAGGTGACTCTATGAAATTAGAGTACGTTGATATTATTTTATAGATGAAGTTGATACACTTATTAGAAGCTAGCAATGAGTAGACATATCACAAATTTAGTTGCTAAAGAATTATCACCATGTTGCGTCATATTAACAGTAGCTTGTTTTACAATATATGGTCGCTTATAAACCATTTATTAGACGCTAAAAGTTTGTCGCTGACCTATTAATTAATTAGACAACTAAATATATTTGCAGACGAGAATGACATTTTAAAGAAGCTGCCTTAATTAGCACCCGATTTAAAGTAGGTAAGTATAAGTCTGTCCTAAGAAAAACTTTCATACTTATTACATTATTTTTATCATAATTATTTTTACTTTTTATCTACATACTGTTAAAATATGGTAAGGAGAAGCATGTAGTCTACGCGTGCGAAGCCGCGGGCAAAAGCTAGTTGAATAATAAGCTCCTGGCATACCTAGAAGACAACGAACTCCTTAGTGACCGCCAATACGGCTACCGTCGAAACCGGTCAACTGGGGATCTTCTAGCGTATGCCATTCACATCTGGAGTGAGGCCATCGAGAAGCACGGGGAGGCGCTTGCTGTCTCTCTTGACTTATCGAAGGCCTTTGACAGGGTCTGGCACGAGAGCCTTATTGGTAAGCTTCCTTCCTTCGGTCTGCCTAGTGGTCTGTGTGTGGCAATGCCAATCTAGTCAGTTTCAATGCTGCTAAGACCCAGGCGTGTCTTTTTTCCGCAAAAAAGAGCCAATTTCACCCGGCTCCAACCTTCCGTGGTGTAACCGTGCCGATAACGGACCATCTCGACCTTCTTGGTGTAACGTTAACATCGACCCTCAATTTTGGTCCATTCATTGAGGCAAAGGCTCAATTGGCTGTAAAAAAGTTGGGGATCCTTGCGAAGGTGAGACGGTACTTCACGCCTGAACAGCTGCTCAACTTGTATAAAGCGCAAGTTCGGTCATGCATGGAGTACTGCTCTCATTTCTGGGACGGATCTGCCAGGTACCAACTTGATGCACTTGAGTCGATTGACAGACGGGCCAAGAGACTTATCGGCAACGATGCGCTGGTTGACTCAAAGCTCCAGAGCCTTGAACACCGACGACGAGTTGCCACGACGACGAGTTGCCAGCCTGTCGGTTTTCTATCGGTTACATTTCGGGGAGTGTGCGATGGAACTTCACAATTTGATTCCACCTAGCTCTTTCCATCATCGGACTACAAGACGTACGGCAATGCGCCATCGGTACATGGTGGATATTCCACCCATACGCACAAAGCGTTTTGAAAATACTTTCATTGTGCGTACAGCTAAGGAGTGGAATTCCCTGCCGGCGTTTTTGTTTCCTGATAGCTACAACCTAGGGGTCTTCAAGTCAAGAGTGAATAGGTTACTTCTAGGCAAGCGTGCTTCACCTTCGACCACATCATCACTTAACATCAGGCGAGATAGTGGTAAAACGCGAACCTATAACATATAAAAAAAAAAAAAAAGTTAACAATGCCGAGGAAACGAGTGAAGGCCACTAAAAATGAGCTATTTTTAATTCTACAAAGAATTTGGTATCGTAGATATTTAAAGTTTTGTTGATTTTGGACGATTCTTTATTTGTCTTAAAATATTTTAAGACGGAAACAATATTTTGTTAGTAAAAATAAGTAGATAATATTTAAGTAACGCGTATGAATCAAAATGATACTGATTAAAAAGACATATCTTAAGTTTTTTCTTCGTGGGAAAAGCCTCTTATGTATCTCAACACTATATAGAATGATGGAAATATTATTATTATCTTTGTTTTCTTTTATTTATTAAAACTTTATGCACAAATACAAAGGCGGACTTATTTTCTACCAGTTGACCTTAGGGTGGTGCAGAAATAAAACATGGCAGATGCCACTAAATGAAACAAAAAGAAGAACATAGCACATGAGGTTGTCGAGTGTAGAATATAGTAGTAGTATAGTAATATTTATTCGGGAAAATAAACAGTTATACATTAAAATCTTACACTATGTTATAAATATACAAGGTTTATAAATGTATAACCAAACTACGACATTTTCCACAACATATTAAAAGTTATATCTAACAGTGCGCTATTCTATGATTTTAAATCAGAAAAGTAGGTAAAAGTGAACTTAAACATAGACAGGCATGCAAACAACAGGAAAAGAGAGAAAGAGAATGAGCACATATTCAAGTAAATAACTAAACTCACTGTTATATTCTAAAATTATTTTGCTGGTAAGCTTTCTAAATTTTCGAGCAGAGACAAAGAAGAAGTCGATGTCTTCAAAGATCTTATTATATTGGTTGGTAATGCGGCGTAAGGGTGCTCGCAAGCCCGCGTTTGTGCGATAGGAACTTACTGCAAATAAAGGTCTTGCGCGCACCCCACGGCATGGCACCCCATGGCACGACTTGGCTGTCATTGTGCCGATTGTCGTAAACACCAAAGGCCTGATGGCCAAAAGCCTGGACGACCATCTGTCGAAGCTATGGTTAAATATTTAAAAATGTAAAAGGTATGAGTGTGAAATTAATAAACGAATACTGATTCTAGTACCTACCTACCTACCCAACCTACCTACCCTACCTACCTACCCTACCTACCTACCCTACCTACCTACCCTACCTACCTACCCTACCTACCTACCCTACCTACCTACCCTACCTACCTACCCTACCTACCTACCCTACCTACCTACCCTACCTACCTACCCTACCTACCTACCCTACCTACCTACCCTACCTACCTACCCTACCTACCTACCCTACCTACCTACCCTACCTACCTACCCTACCTACCTACCCTACCTACCTACCCTACCTACCTACCCTACCTACCTACCCTACCTACCTACCCTACCTACCTACCCTACCTACCTACCCTACCTACCTACCCTACCTACCTACCCTACCTACCTACCCTACCTACCTACCCTACCTACCTACCCTACCTACCTACCCTACCTACCTACCCTACCTACCTACCCTACCTACCTACCCTACCTACCTACCCTACCTACCTACCCTACCTACCTACCCTACCTACCTACCCTACCTACCTACCCTACCTACCTACCCTACCTACCTACCCTACCTACCTACCCTACCTACCTACCCTACCTACCTACCCTACCTACCTACCCTACCTACCTACCCTACCTACCTACCCTACCTACCTACCCTACCTACCTACCCTACCTACCTACCCTACCTACCTACCCTACCTACCTACCCTACCTACCTACCCTACCTATCTACCCTACCTACCTACCCTACCTACCTACCCTACCTACCTACCCTACCTACCTACCCTACCTACCTACCCTACCTACCTACCCTACCTACCTACCCTACCTACCTACCCTACCTACCTACCCTACCTACCTACCCTACCTACCTACCCTACCTACCTACCCTACCTACCTACCCTACCTACCTACCCTACCTACCTACCCTACCTACCTACCCTACCTACCTACCCTACCTACCTACCCTACCTACCTACCCTACCTACCTACCCTACCTACCTACCCTACCTACCTACCCTACCTACCTACCCTACCTACCTACCCTACCTACCTACCCTACCTACCTACCCTACCTACCTACCCTACCTACCTACCCTACCTACCTACCCTACCTACCTACCCTACCTACCTACCCTACCTACCTACCCTACCTACCTACCCTACCTACCTACCCTACCTACCTACCCTACCTACCTACCCTACCTACCTACCCTTCCTACCTACCCTACCTACCTGCCCTACCTACCTACCCTACCTACCTACCCTACCTACCTACCCTACCTACCTACCCTAACTACCTACCCTACCTATAACCTACCCTACCTACCTACCCTTCCTACCTACCCTACCTGCCTACCCTACCTACCTACCCTACCTACCTACCCTACCTACCCTACCTACCTACCCTACCTACCTACCCTACCTACCTACCCTACCTACCTACCCTACCTACCTACCCTACCTACCTACCCTAACTACCTACCCTACCTACCTACCCTACCTACCTACACTGCCTTCCTACCCTGCCTACCTACACTGCCTACCTACCCTGCCTGCCTACCTACCCTACCTACCCTACCTACCCTACCTACCCTACCTACCCTACCTACCCCCTACCTACCCTACCCTACCTACCCTACCTACCCTACCTACCCTACCTACCCTACCTACCCTACCTACCCTACCTACCCTACCTACCCTACCTACCCTACCTACCCTACCTACCCTACCTACCCTACCTACCCTACCTACCCTACCTACCCTACCTACCCTACCTACCCTACCTACCCTACCTACCCTACCTACCCCTACCTACCCTACCTACCCTACCTACCCTACCTACCCTACCTACCCTACCTACCCTACCTACCCTACCTACCCTACCTACCCTACCTACCCTACCTACCCTACCTACCCTACCTACCCTACCTACCCTACCTACCCTACCTACCCTACCTACCCTACCTACCCTACCTACCCTACCTACCCTACCTACCCTACCTACCCTACCTACCCTACCTACCCTACCTACCCTACCTACCCTACCTACCCTACCTACCCTACCTACCCTACCTACCCTACCTACCCTACCTACCCTACCTACCCTACCTACCCTACCTACCCTACCTACCCTACCTACCCTACCTACCCTACCTACCCTACCTACCCTACCTACCCTACCTACCCTACCTACCCTACCTACCCTACCTACCCTACCTACCCTACCTACCCTACCTACCCTACCTACCCTACCTACCCTACCTACCCTACCTACCCTACCTACCCTACCTACCCTACCTACCCTACCTACCCTACCTACCCTACCTACCCTACCTACCCTACCTACCCTACCTACCCTACCTACCCTACCTACCCTACCTACCCTACCTACCCTACCTACCCTACCTACCCTACCTACCCTACCTACCCTACCTACCCTACCTACCCTACCTACCCTACCTACCCTACCTACCCTACCTACCCTACCTACCCTACCTACCCTACCTACCCTACCTACCCTACCTACCCTACCTACCCTACCTACCCTACCTACCCTACCTACCCTACCTACCCTACCTACCCTACCTACCCTACCTACCCTACCTACCCTACCTACCCTACCTACCCTACCTACCCTACCTACCCTACCTACCCTACCTACCCTACCTACCCTACCTACCCTACCTACCCTACCTACCCTACCTACCCTACCTACCCTACCTACCCTACCTACCCTACCTACCCTACCGGAGTCCGAAAAAACAACGCGCTCGATCTGACACGTTTTTACGAGCTCCGCGCACTAAAAATACAAGTGAGAGGTTTTTTACAGCGAAAAAACCCAAATTACACACCAAAAGTTGCGGGCTAGGGCGGGCTACAAATAGTGTTTTCATAAATAAATTCTGACGAGTGACACCAGATCTGTGAAGGAAAACGTGAAATAGAAATTCAGAAAGTGACACAAATATTGGAAAAGTGAGTGCTGCTCATGATCAGTCGCCACGACGCCAAATTTTTTTAGTGACCCAGGAAGTGCAATCTCAATGCCTACACCCCACGAAAATCTTGGATTTTTGAAGCCCACTAAAAGGATGTTTCCACGGCTTTTCCAAAAATAAACAGTGAAAAAAGTGCAAAATAACGCAATCCTGGGGAAAAAAGATTGCGATGTGAGATCGGTCGGCGCGGCACCCCAATTTTAATTAAATATAATAAAGATTCACTCAGTGCGCGTATCCTCCGGAAAAACTGATTTTTTGGACAAATATTTGGATTTCTTCCAACTTCTTTTCCAATTTCGGAGAGAAATTGTGACAAAAAAAAAAGATATCAAAAACACTCTATCCTGTCTGAAATCTGGGAGGACTCGGTTTCTTCCAGGTGCGTAACAAAGTGCGTCCCAGTGCCCCCGACAATCCTGGAGGCTTTGGAAATTTTCAAGTGAAGTCCCAAGAGGTTGCCAGTAGTTCCAGCCGCCAGGAAGAATCCGCGTGGTCAAAACGCGCGGAAGGCCAACTTGGAGGTGTGGGCTGTGAAATCTGAAGACCTGACGAGCTACCTGGAGTGGCCAGTAGCAGCCTTGAAGATTTTCACGAAGAACCTAGGACCATAAGTGCCGAAACCAAGTAATTGCCGTCAAAATTTTCTTTTTCTTTTCTTAAAAGATTTTTTCTTTATCCCAAATTAAAGTATAAATTAATTTTTTAAATAATATCCATAAGGAGTAACTAATAACCTAAATAACAAAAAAATTGCGAAGAATTTAAACTCATTACTCGTCATAAAATCAGTAAAAATCCAAAACCACATTCTGTTCCCACGCTCGGAATTAACGTGGTAATTCTTTGTTTACTTTTTAGAAGATTTTCACCAGGCTATAACTCGGGCTAGACTTGACCTAGCCAAAGTTTTCAACCGGATCAAACGTTTTTAGCATTAAGACTAGCAGTGTAACAACTTTATAATTTGAAAAAGGCTGAAACAAAAAAGTGAAATTTCAAGTTGGTATCGTAAATGTTAAATTTTCTGCAAATTACATTTGCAAAATTCCTAAATTGTTAGTTTTAACTTGGTTTTGACTTACATTTAATATCTATGTGTTAGAATATGTGAGTAGGACAGGGCATTATTTACCCAAATACACGAAGCCAATCTTGGGTTATTTACGCACCGATTTTAGGACGTATGACCGGCCATTTTGCGGCCGCATGGACATAACCTAAAAATAATATAGTATTAATTATTTATTTTGTTTTTATTTTATTATTAGAGTTAGCTCGAAAATACCAAAACAAACGTTGCCCTTTTTATGTATATATAGGTATATATATATATATATATATTTTTTTTTTTTTTTTTTTTAATTACTTCCTTTATGGCATCCTTATAAATAATTTAAATCCCTCCCACAAGCACCTATATCTTGGGAACAGCTTGAGTTGGCGAAATTTGGGTGCCACTCCCACCCCCGCTCGATCTGGACCCTGATCAGGATAGGGACATAATACCCCCCTTTTTAAACTCCCCGCCCTCCCAATTTCTGTTACATTATTTTCTAATCGTTTTAACGCATACACGGTAAAAAATTACATTTGACGACACTGTGACAATGATGCATCACACACCACGCATACCGACGAAATGCGACAAATCTTCAATCGAAGACGAGGGGATGAGGGCGGGCCCCTCGGAAACCACTCAGGTACGGAAGAGTATAAGCAACATTGAGGCAAAAACGAGATCTTCTCCAACACAAAAGCCGAAACTCTCCACACCAGTTGCTGAGGCGCGCGCCCTCATGCTCAAAGCGAAGGCACAGCTGGATATGTCAGGGAACATTAAGTCCACCATAAAACAGACTGTGATTGACTGCATAAAATCGCTTTACGAGATCGTAAAGAGAACGGATAAGTCGATGGTGACACTGGAAGAAGACAGGGCAGAGAAAGAAAAGAGGCAGGAAGGGGAGTCCGAAGATAGAAGCCTGAGAATATTAAAGGAAATCTTGGAAGTAAAAGAAATTATTAAGAAAGGTGAAAAAGAAGAACTCTCGGCCAGAGTAGAGAGATCGAAGGCCGAGCTGAGCGACAAGATTGATGCGCAGATGGTGGAACTGAAGGAGCTGAGGACAGTGGCACGGACGCAAGCCGAAAAATCCGAAGCCCGAATGGGAGGCCTTGGGACGTACGCGCAGGTAGTGGCTATGCCACCTCAGCCTCCAATCAGGAAAAACATGCACTCAATAATAGTGTCGTCATTGCACGATGGTGACTCATCGGACAGGGTCATCGAAAAAATCCGAGCAAATGTCGATGCAAAGAACACAGGAGTTCGAATAGACCATCTGCGTAGAGCTAAAAACCAGTCGGTAATAATAAGCTGCTCTCAAAAAGCGGAATTGAGCAAAGTAACGGCAACACTAAGGAACTCCAAGGGGGATCTTAAGGTTGAGGAGGCCACAAATAAGAATCCGCTTGTGGTCGTCAGAGACGTGATGAGTTACGTAACTGATGACGACTTGCTGAAGGCAATCGGATCCCAGAACGGACACCTTTTGGAGGGAACCGAAATAAGTGACGGTGACATCCAGGTCACCTACCGGCGAAGAGCGAGAAATCCACTAGCGAGCCACGTGGTGTTGCGGGTAAAACCGATTATTTGGCAGCGGCTGACCACGGCGGGCCGAATTCATGTTGACCTGCAAAGAGTAGCTGTTAGAGATCAGAGCCCGCTCATACAATGCACAAAGTGTCTTGGCTACGGACACAGCAAAAAATACTGCAAGGAGCCAGCAACCCTTTGCAGTCACTGCGGCGAACCGCACACAAGAGCGGAGTGTCCTGGGTTTACCCTTAATGAAGAGCCTAAATGCAGAAACTGTAGTCAGGCTAAGAGGGATGCAGCTCATAATGCTTTCGACAGCGAGTGCCCCATTAGAAAAAAGTGGGATGCGCTGGCCCGGTCGGCAATAGCATACTGCTAAGGTGGATGAGGGGACAGGAGCTGAAACGGTCGAGAATATAAAATACCATGTCGTGCAGGCGAACCTGCAAAAGAAAAAACTGGCAACCGAGGAATTCATACTCGAAGCTGGGCGCAGGAAAGTCAGGTACGCTCTTGTCCAGGAACCCTATATTGGGGCGAAGGGAGAGATGAAGACCTACCCCGGGACAAGAGTAATTCAGGCAACAAGAACGAGTGAAAAAGTCATCAAAGCCGCGATAGTCGTCTTCGATAGTGGAGTGGATGCAGTGGCGTGTCCGACACTGACAACTGAAAATGTAGCAGTTGCAAGGCTGACGGTAGAGGACACCACCACCGTAGTAGCGTCCGTCTATTTCGAGGACTATGTGGATATCGAGCCATACCTCGACCAGCTGAGAGAATTAGTCTATAAAACTAAGGGGGCTAAATTACTGGTGGGAGGGGATGTGAACGCCTGGAGTGCATGGTGGGGAAGCGAGAGAGAGGACGAAAGGGGAAGACTTTTGTCTGGAACCCTAGACGAACTCAACCTCCATGTACTAAATTGCGGAAACATCCCAACCTTTGACACAATAAGAGGGGCAAAGAGGTACAAGAGCACAGTGGACATCACGGCCTGTTCAGAGAGCTTTCTTCGACATATGGAAGAATGGAGAGTAGACACGGAAATGACGAGTTCGGACCACAATGCCATAGTACTTACAATCATATCAAAAAAGGGAATTGGGAGTAAAATTAAATATAGCAGTACTAGGGTTTACAATACGAAAAAAGCCGACTGGGAACGCTTTGGGGTAGAAACTACAAAAACATTAACAGACAACAAAATTGATAAGACATATATTGATAATATAAATACTTTAGAAGAGCTAGAAAAATGTATAGGGGATTTGACAAAAATAATTACAGAAACGTGTGACAATACAATACCTAGAATAAAGAAAGTAAATAAAACGTACTTACCATGGTGGACCAAAGAACTCGATCAGCTCAAGAAATCCATGTGCACGAGGAAGCGAAGAATCCGTTGCGCAGCTCCACGTCGTCGTGAATGGGTCGTGATGGAATACCTGAAGGCGAAGGAAGAGTATGAGTCCCAAGCATACAAGGCACAAACTGAGAGCTGGAAAAGCTTTTGTGGGAAGCAGGACAGGGAGAGCGTCTGGGATGGCATATATAGGGTTATCCTAAAAACTAAGAAGAGGCACGAAGATCTGCCGATAGTCCGAGATGGAGAGGCATTAAACTCAGATGAATCAGCCAGGGTCCTGGCGGAAACCTTCTTCCCAGACGATGACGAGAAGGAAGACAATTCCGAACACGCCCAGACAAGAAAGGAAGCGGCACGTTCAGACGAAGGCATACCGGGCGACAAAACGGATCCACCCTTCACTCTTGCTGAACTCAGGTATGCATCGAGGAGTTTTAATCCGAGGAAGGCGCCGGGCCCTGACGGGTTCACAGCGGACATTTGTGAGGCCGCAATCAGGAGCAATGAGCAAGTGTTCTTAGCAATAACAAACAAATGTCTCGAGCTGTCCTGCTTCCCGGAAAAGTGGAAGGAGGCAGCGGTCGTCGTACTAAGAAAGCCTGGCAAGGACAATTACACCCACCCAAAATCCTACCGACCGATTGGACTTCTGCCTATTCTCGGAAAGATCCTAGAGAAAATGCTGGTGCGGAGACTAAGGTGGCATATGCTACCCAAAATGAATCCTCGTCAATACGGATTTGTGCCTCAGCGAAGCACGGAGGACGCTCTGTACGACATGACGCAATATATAGAGTTGAAGTTAAAGGAGAAGAACTTGGTGGTGGTTGTCTCACTAGACATAGAAGGAGCGTTTGACAGTGCGTGGTGGCCAGCAATAAAAAGTCGCCTGGCGGAGAAAAAGTGTCCACTTAACCTCCGAAGACTGGTGGGGAACTACCTACAGAATAGAGGAGTTGCGGTGAGATATGCTGGGACTGAGTACAGGAAGAGGACCTCAAGGGGATGCGTGCAGGGATCGATCGCAGGGCCCACGTTCTGGAATCTGCTCCTGAACCAACTGCTTGAAGAACTGGAGGAGAGAAAAACGTACTGCCAGGCATTTGCAGATGACGTGGTGCTAATATTTTCCGGGAAAACAGCTTTGGATCTGGAGATTGAGGCCAATGCCAGCCTGGCACATGTGCAGCAGTGGGGTGTTCGAAACAAACTAAAGTTCGCGCCGCATAAAACACATGCCATGCTGCTAACTAAGAAACGAAAGTTCGACACACCACGGCTGCACATGGGCGGAGTAGACATTGCGCTGGTGGAGGAGATAAAGCTGCTCGGACTTATTATTGACCGGAAAATGACTTTTCGGAGCCACGTCACATATGTCTGCAAAAAAGCCATAAACATCTTTAGGCGGCTGTCCGGTGCAGCAAGAGTAACCTGGGGATTAAACCCAGAAGTGGTAAGGGTTATCTATACTGCGGTTGTAGAGCCGGTGATCCTCTACGCGGCCAGTGTATGGGCCAAAGCGGTGGACAAGATCTACATACAAAAACAACTCAATGCTGTTTTGAGGGGCTTTGCCCAGAAGATCAGCAAGTCCTACAGGACGGTGTCGCTGAATTCGGCTTTGATCTTGACAGGATTGCTGCCTCTTGACCTAAGAGTCAAGGAAGTAGCAACCCTCTATGAGGCGAAGAGAGGGAAGCCTCAGTCATTCCTCAAAGACCGATCAGTCGAAGCGACAGTGAGCTTCCTGGCGAGGCCTCATCCGGCTGAGGAAGAAGAGCTCGGATTCCAATGCTTGGAGAGCGAAGCGGAGGTCCAGCAGCGCATGAGGGAGGGTACAGTACAAATCTTCACGGACGGGAGCAAAATAGAGGGCAAGGTTGGGGCTGCCTTATCCTGGTGGAATGGGGCAGTCGAAACCAAAAGCAAGAAATTTAAGCTCGAGAAGTACTGTACCGTCTTCCAAGCGGAGCTTTATGCGGTATACCAGGCTACTGAGTTGATCGCGCATGGCGCAGCAGAAGAGTTCAACATATTTAGTGACTCCAAATCAACTCTGGAGCTATTGAGAAACGGTGATACCTGCAACCCACTCGCGTTGGAAACAAAGAAAAATATAAAGAAGCTGAAGATCTCTGGTAAAAACGTACATCTTTTTTGGGTCAGGGCCCACGTTGGGATACAGGGAAATGAGAGGGCAGACGAACTAGCGAAAACAGCGGCACTGACTATCAAAAGGAAATCTGACTATGATAAATGTCCTATCTCATTTGTCAAGCGCACCACAAGAAGTGTTTCGATTGACAAGTGGGAGGAAAGATATCAGAGAGAGAGCAAAGCCAGTGTCACAAAAATATTCTTTCCCTCAGCCACAGAGGCCTATAGAATAAGTAGAAACATTCACCTAACATACCTACACACGCAACTCTTCACAGGGCATGGGGGTTTCTCCCAATATCTTCACCGTTTTAAAAAAAAGGACTCGCCTTCATGTATCTGCGATCCGGTCGCAGAGGAAACAATTGTACATCTGATAACTGAGTGCCCAGTTTCTGGGCTGCTCAGATTCAATCTGGAACAAGAAATAAACATGCAAATTAGCGAGAATAATATAAATATAATTATGATAAATAAAGACATACGAAGCCAATTCTTGAAATTTTGTTTAAATATAATAAGTATGGTAATAGATAGAAATAAAACATAGAATAAGAAATTAACACAGTAAATATTGTGAATTATATTGTACTTAGTGTTAAATTTATAAGGTAAAGAAAAAGAAAAGGCAAAAAAAAAAAAAAAAAAAAAAAAAAAAAAAAAAAAAAAGAAACTTAATAATAAAACGAAAAGAGCAGACAAAAGATTAATTCAGAAGAAGTAAAAAAAAAAAAAAAAAGGCAAAACAGCTAATTTGTTAGTTAAGTAGATTATTGTAAATAGGCTAATACTGTTAAGCAGATTAACATAGCATGTTTTTATGTTAATTAGATTAAATAAAATAGTCTGTACTATTGTTGAGTACATTAATAAAAATTGACCAAAATATAAAGTAACCTCAGTAGTCCCAACCTGCGACTACAATATTGTGTAATGTAATAAATAATATAATAAGTAATGGAATGTTTAAGTATTTATACATTACATTACTTATAAATAATGAAATAAGTAATGTAATGTATAAATATATTACAAAATTGTCACCGGAAAAAAAAAGCCTCCGACAGCAATATCGGAGAGAACCGTGTATACCAATAAAATAAAAAAAAAAAAAAAAAAATACCTACCCTACCTACCCTACCTACCCTACCTACCCTACCTACCCTACCTACCCTACCTACCCTACCTACCCTACCTACCCTACCTACCCTACCTACCCTACCTACCCTACCTACCCTACCTACCCTACCTACCCTACCTACCCTACCTACCCTACCTACCCTACCTACCCTACCTACCCTACCTACCCTACCTACCCTACCTACCCTACCTACCCTACCTACCCTACCTACCCTACCTACCCTACCTACCCTACCTACCCTACCTACCGGTGGAACATCCGACTCAAACAAGAGGCCATACGTAGTAGCCCAAGCAAATCTGCAAAGAATTTATGCTTGAGGCGAACAAAAGGAACATGGCCTTTGCACTGCTCCAGGAGCCGTACATCGGAGGCATAGGTAGAATGAAGGACTACCACGGCGCTAGAATTTACCAGTGCAACAGAACGGAGGACGGTGCCTTCAAGACAGCAATCGCTGTCTTTGACGGTGATATAGACGTCCTCCAGTGCCCTGACTTCACCACACCTAACATCACGGTGGTGAAGATGAGGACAGTTGCCTGGGAGATCGTGGTAGCCTCGTTCTACTTCGAACCTAAGCCAGAACCGATAGGGCCATACTTGGAGCAGCTTAAAAAGATTGAGCGGCATTTCGGCCGGCAGATCATCATGGGCGGCGATGTCAATGCGCAAAACTCTTGGTGGGGTAGCCAGAAAACCAATAGTAGAGGGAATGAGGTGGCTGGTGCTCTTGAGGAAATGGATTTGCAGATACTCAACGTCGGCGATACCCCGACGTTCTACACAGTTCGTGGTGCCAGCGTCTACTCCAGTAGAGTAGACATAACGGTCTGCACGGCGGATTTACTCGGCCTAGTGGACGACTGGGACGTCGTCGAAGGCCTGACGAGCTCGGACCACAATACCATCACCTTCAGTCTGGCCTTGGAGATGGCAAGGGGTATACAAATCAGAAGTACAACACGAAAATATAATAGCAGAAAAGCAGACTGGGATCAGTTTCATGAGAAACTGACCCAGTTGCTCTTAGATAAGAAAGTTAACATTCAGGAAATACACAAAATTAAAAACAAAACAGAACTAGAAAACAAAATAGAAATATACCAGAACACAATTATAGATTCAGCCAATAAGAGTATACCCCTTACTAAGCCAAAAAACAAGGTCAGCTTACCATGGTGGTCAGACGAGCTCGCCACGCTGAAGAAGGCAGTCGCCACAAAAAGGCGTAGGATCCGTTGTGCAGCACTCGTTAGGCGAGAGGCCGTCGTTGTTGAGTACCTGCAAATTAAACAAGAATATGAGGATAAATGCAAAAAAGCTCAAACAGAAAGCTGGAAAGCTTTCTGTGAGAGACAAGACGGGGAAGGGCTATGGGACGGCATATACCGCGTCATAGGCAGAACCAAAAAGAGGCATGAGGACTTGCCCCTGACCGTGAACGGAAAGGCGCTGGACAACCTCCACTCTGCCGAATTGCTGGCGGAAACCTTCTACCCCGGGGATAGGGAGGAAGATGACGCAGTGGAGCACAAAAATATAACAGCGATGGCGGAAAAGGTGAACGTCGTGGGCCATGATGAGATTCATGACCCACCGTTCACCATCGAGGAGCTAAACTCCTCCCTGCGTTCATTTAACCCCAAAAAGGCCCCCGGGGCCGATGGCCTGACAGCCGATATCTGCCAGCATTCGATTGACCATGATCCGGAAACTTTCCTAGCACTGGCCAATAAGTGCTTGGAGCTGGGCTACTTTCCCGGGACCTGGAAGGAGGCCACAGTTGTGATCCTAAGGAAACCCGGGAAGGAGAGCTACACGGCTCCAAAGTCATACCGACCAATTGGTCTTTTGCCAGTGCTGGGAAGGGTCCTAGAGAAAATGGTCATGAACAGAGTTAAATGGCACATTATACCGAAACTCAGTACTCGCCAGTACGGGTTCATGCCCCAAAGGAGCACGGAAGACAGGGAGTCTATGATCTGGTGGGCCACATTCGCAGCAAGCTCAGTGAGCGAAAGCTGATAGTAGTGGTCTCGCTAGACATAGAGGGGGCCTTCGACAGCGCATGGTAGCCTGTCATAAGAACCAGACTGGCTGAGGAAAATTGCCCGGTAAATGTGAGGAGAGTCGTGGACAGCTACCTCAGTGACCGAAGGGTCAGGGTCAGGTACGCTGGAGTTATAGTGGTAAGGGAAACCTCGAAGGGCTGTGTCCAGGGATCGATCGGAGGGCCGATGCTCTGGAACACCCTTCTGGACCCCTTACTAAAAGGGCTGGTAGATCGGGAACACTACTGCCAAGCCTTCGCTGATGATGTGGTGCTAGTATTCGATGGCGATACAGCGATCGAGATTGAGCGGAAGGCCAATGACGCCCTCGCCCATGTTTATCAGTGGGGTGTCAGCGATAAGTTGATATTCGCACCGCATAAGACCAATGCGACGGTTATCACGCGGAAACTGAAGTTCGACACCCCACGCTCAGCATGGGAGGGGTAGCCATTGGCATGACGCAGGAAATCAAGATCCTGGGGCTAACAATCGACAACAAGCTTACGTTTAACAAGCACGTCGCCAACGTTTGTCAGAAGGCGACGAACTTTTATAAGCAGTTGTCGAGGGCTGCGAAGGTCAGCTGGGGCCTCCACCCCGACGTCATCCGCACCATGTACACGGCAGTGGTGGAACCGGTAATAATTTACGCGGCAGGTGCATGGGCACCTGCAGCCACAAAACAGTGCGTCACAAAGAGGTTAAATGTGGTCCAGCGGGGATTTGCACAGAAACTGTGCAAGTCCTATCGCACCGTTTCCCTGAACTCGGCACTAGTGTTGGCGGGGATACTTCCCCTCGACCTCCGAATACGAGAGGCAGCTGCCCTATATGAGTCGAGGAGGGGTTTGCCCCAGTCGGCGCTGGGAGATGGGGACGTAGAGCGACGCAACGCATTTGCCTCTACACCCCACCCGGCGGAGCATATGAGCCTGCAGTTCATATGCCTGGCAGATCAGGACCAACTTGCAGACCACTGCTCACAAGCAGTGCAGATCTATACGGACGGCAGCAAGATCGACGGCAAGGTGGGGGCGGCATTGTCTTTTTGGAGCAATGGCGCCGAGACCAAATACCAGAAAATCAAACTGTCGTCCTACTGCACGGTCTACCAGGCAGAACTGCTGGCCATATGTGAAGCCACGCGGGAAATCGCCAAGCAAAAAGACATTACATATGGTATTTTCAGTGACTCGCGATCGGCACTGGAAACGGTCAAAAACCACCGCTCTCTTCATCCCCTCGCAGTCGAAGCCCGGGAGAACCTGAGGCAGTGCAGCATCCAAAACAAGCATGTTGCTCTGTTTTGGATCAAGGCGCACGTGGGACTGGAGGGGAACGAGAGAGCCGACCAGTTGGCAAAAGAAGCGGCATTAAAACTAAAAAAGAAACCAGACTACGACCAGCGCCCGGTTTCATTCGTCAAGCGACAAATCCGTCAGGATTCGCTCGTCGAATGGAACCGGAGATACTCAATGGGTGATACAGCCGCCACCACAAAAATATTTTTACCGGACGCCGTGGAGGCATATAAGACCGTCAGAAAATTGAGACCAACAGGGCATTTAACGCAAGTTTTGACGGGGCATGGTGGGTTTTCAGAATACCTGAACAGGTTCAAGTGTAAGGAAAGCCCATCATGCACCTGTGACGATGACGTAGCCGAAACGGCGATCCACGTTATCACGGACTGCCCGGTATATGCCCTAGACAGGTTTAACACTGAACAGCAGCTAGGGCTACAGATCACACAGGGCAACTTAAAGGAACTAGTATCAAACAAAAAGTATAGAACAGAATTTACAGAATACTACCTAAAAGTAACACAAAAGGTAGTAAATAAAAATAAGTAAACAATAACACTAACGCTCGAAATCCTACATTGCTATGTAGGATCGGAAGCGAACAGAGCAATAAACATCTGCAAACCAAACAGAAACCCGCTATTGCTAATGTGATATACTGATGTTAAATATAAGAAATTTTATTACTAGGAAAACATGTTAAACTTAAGACACTCGTCAAGAGACTGGAGTAAATGAATGTATAGATAATAAGACAATGTAAAATTTTTGACCTTTAATAAAACGAGTCCCCAAGGTCTCGGACCATGTCCGGGGAACCCCCCTAGTTCACAGAGCGCCGAGTGCGCCGTCTACAATTAAAAAAAAAAAAAAAAACCCTACCTACCTGCCCTACCTACCTACCCTACCTACCTACCCTACCTACCTACCCTACCTACCTACCCTACCTACCTACCCTACCTACCTACCCTACCTACCTACCCTACCTACCTACCCTACCTACCTACCCTACCTACCTACCCTACCTACCTACCCTACCTACCTACCCTACCTACCTACCCTACCTACCTACCCTACCTACCTACCCTACCTACCTACCCTACCTACCTACCCTACCTACCTACCCTACCTACCTACCCTACCTACCTACCCTACCTACCTACCCTACCTACCTACCCTACCTACCTACCCTACCTACCTACCCTACCTACCTACCCTACCTACCTACCCTACCTACCTACCCTACCTACCTACCCTACCTACCTACCCTACCTACCTACCCTACCTACCTACCCTACCTACCTACCCTACCTACCTACCCTACCTACCTACCCTACCTACCTACCCTACCTACCTACCCTACCTACCTACCCTACCTACCTACCCTACCTACCTACCCTACCTACCTACCCTACCTACCTACCCTACCTACCTACCCTACCTACCTACCCTACCTACCTACCCTACCTACCTACCCTACCTACCTACCCTACCTACCTACCCTACCTACCTACCCTACCTACCTACCCTACCTACCTACCCTACCTACCTACCCTACCTACCTACCCTACCTACCTACCCTACCTACCTACCCTACCTACCTACCCTACCTACCTACCCTACCTACCTACCCTACCTACCTACCCTACCTACCTACCCTACCTACCTACCCTACCTACCTACCCTACCTACCTACCCTACCTACCTACACTACCTACCTACCCTACCTACCTACCCTACCTACCTACCCTACCTACCTACCCTACCTACCTACCCTACCCTACCTACCTACCCTACCTACCTACCTACCCTACCTACCTACCCTACCTACCTACCCTACCTACCTACCCTACCTACCTACCCTACCTACCTACCCTACCTACCTACCCTACCTACCTACCCTACCTACCTACCCTACCTACCTACCCTAACTACCTACCCTACCTACCTACCCTACCTACCTACCCTACCTACCTACCCTACCTACCTACCCTACCTACCTACCCTACCTACCTACCCTACCTACCTACCCTACCTACCTACCCTACCTACCTACCCTACCTACCTACCCTACCTACCTACCCTACCTACCTACCCTACCTACCTACCCTACCTACCTACCCTACCTACCTACCCTACCTACCTACCCTACCTACCTACCCTACCTACCTACCCTACCTACCTACCCTACCTACCTACCCTACCTACCTACCCTACCTACCTACCCTACCTACCTACCCTACCTACCTACCCTACCTACCTACCCTACCTACCTACCCTACCTACCTACCCTACCTACCTACCCTACCTACCTACCCTACCTACCTACCCTACCTACCTACCCTACCTACCTACCCTACCTACCTACCCTACCTACCTACCCTACCTACCTACCCTACCTACCTACCCTACCTACCTACCCTACCTACCTACCCTACCTACCTACCCTACCTACCTACCCTACCTACCTACCCTACCTACCTACCCTACCTACCTACCCTACCTACCTACCCTACCTACCTACCCTACCTACCTACCCTACCTACCTACCCTACCTACCTACCCTACCTACCTACCCTACCTACCTACCCTACCTACCTACCCTACCTACCTACCCTACCTACCTACCCTACCTACCTACCCTACCTACCTACCCTACCTACCTACCCTACCTACCTACCCTACCTACCTACCCTACCTACCTACCCTACCTACCTACCCTACCTACCTACCCTACCTACCTACCCTACCTACCTACCCTACCTACCTACCCTACCTACCTACCCTACCTACCTACCCTACCTACCTACCCTACCTACCTACCCTACCTACCTACCCTACCTACCTACCCTACCTACCTACCCTACCTACCTACCCTACCTACCTACCCTACCTACCTACCCTACCTACCTACCCTACCTACCTACCCTACCTACCTACCCTACCTACCTACCCTACCTACCTACCCTACCTACCTACCCTACCTACCTACCCTACCTACCTACCCTACCTACCTACCCTACCTACCTACCCTACCTACCTACCCTACCTACCTACCCTACCTACCTACCCTACCTACCTACCCTACCTACCTACCCTACCTACCTACCCTACCTACCTACCCTACCTACCTACCCTACCTACCTACCCTACCTACCTACCCTACCTACCTACCCTACCTACCTACCCTACCTACCTACCCTACCTACCTACCCTACCTACCTACCCTACCTACCTACCCTACCTACCTACCCTACCTACCTACCCTACCTACCTACCCTACCTACCTACCCTACCTACCTACCCTACCTACCTACCCTACCTACCTACCCTACCTACCTACCCTACCTACCTACCCTACCTACCTACCCTACCTACCTACCCTACCTACCTACCCTACCTACCTACCCTACCTACCTACCCTACCTACCTACCCTACCTACCTACCCTACCTACCTACCCTACCTACCTACCCTACCTACCTACCCTACCTACCTACCCACCTACCTACCCTACCTACCTACCCTACCTACATACCCTACCTACCTACCCTACCTACCTACCCTACCTACCTACCCTACCTACCTACCCTACCTACCTACCCTACCTCCCTATAATTGTACCTACGATAGTTCTATCTATCGCTTGAGAGATGTTATCGTAACGATAGAGCTATTAGGTATAAGATGAGTAATTCATTGAATTTGTTACGGCTCAAGAATCGTTGTGTGGATACAGAAGCTCAAAGTTTGGGTTAAATGTTTAGATTTGAGATAGTGGTATTAATTTATTATTTGAATTTTTTGCTTTCCTTTTTACTGTCGACGTATTAAACAAAGCACCTGCCATGTTGTCTCTTCGCCACGTTTGGTTGACTAGTAGAGAATGCCTAAGGCATTAAGTTCGCTATTGTACCTCTGTGCATGAAGTTTTAAATAAATATACACCTTGAGCTTTGAGTAATGTCGCCATGCCATACTTTTCCATTAGGTATTACTAGCGTTCTGGACGCGTCAAGGACGCCGCGTTGGTGACGCCCGAACAAATTTGCTTGGCAATCTACCTTTAGATGCGGGTCGGCACCGCGACCGCGACGCTACGAGACCTAGGCAGGAGACGTGTGACACTACTTTTCCATAGGCTTTATATGAAAGTGAGATCGCGACCCGCGATCGAAGACCGCTAGCCGGTCTCGTTCCCGGACCAGTGGTGTCGCACGTCAAGATCGAATTGCCCGAACATTATATTGTCATTAAACAATTAAAAACCATTTACTGAAGAAGAAGAATAGTAGTTCATGAAACTGTTGCATGATAAGGGGTATTAAAACATTAGTGTGTATTTACAAACCTCGCCTACGGCTCGGTAGTAAAAATAATTAATATAATCACACGAATGTTTTAACACCTAGTTATGTGCAGTTTCATACACTACTTTGTCTACACTCATACATTGGGATTGAACCTACTAAATACCTATTTTTGCATTTTCCATGTCGTGATAACATTTATCATATAATTTGCCCGACTTTGCTTGTAAAAGTTTATGAGTAATCGCCGTATCTAAAACATCGGGCGGCGTCAAATTTTCTTCACATTAACTGATATCAGACATTTTTAAGCAAGACTTAAAAAACTCATGAAATTCAGTACAACAAAACGTATGAATAGCGCCAAAACCCAGCACATACTCGCATTAACCGCGTATGCGCTAAAGCGGGTGATGCCACAGACAAGTAAAAATTGGAATCAAAACTTTTTTATAATAGGTACTATAAAAATAGTGCGCCCGCTAAAGCTTACCATTACAAAAAAAAATTGATGTAACTCCTTGGTGATATTAACTTCATGGATTTGCCCTGTATCGTAATAGAAAAATAAATGTTTTATACAATTGCATTATTTTGTTGGAGAAAAAGTGTTATAATAAGATTATATTTTTAAGTTTCGTTATTGTGTTTATAAAGTATGTCAATAAAAACTCGTTTTGAAGTTTATAATTTGAATATTACGATATGAGAGCCTCCATTAGTAACATGATAACTTGGTTTTCCATTTCCATATAACACAACACATACAACATCAACACAACAACAACAATAATACAACATAATTTACTTTAGCTAATCGAGGAGAGTTTGTGCTCTCCTTGATTTTAGTAGCTCTCACGCCATACCTAGTACATCAGTGGAGACCACGACAGATGTCGCAGTCTCGAGTCGCGGTCGTGGTGCCGACTCGCACCTTTACGTGGTAACTGGGTTGTGGAGGTCACAAATATCAGCTGGGGCTTTTGGCTTAACATGCTTTCCGAGACAAGAAATCTCGGTTTGTAAAGGATGGTCACATATCCGATCTCGCTGAGCGTTACTTGAAGATTGACCTCTGGTACAATATGACAAGGGCATCAATTAAACAATGATGAAGGCTAAAAAACTTGTATAACACAAAACAAAATGCATAATTTATTAAAAGTGCATGTTTTATTGGAAACCCAGAAATCTATAAATCTTGTTGTATTTACCCGGTGTTTTTCGGCTAAGTCCAGGAGCTGAATATGTAGCTCAGCCAGCTCATTTTTAAAGAATGTGTTCTTACGAACTACATTTTCAACTTCCACCTCACTGTCTGCAATTTCTTGGCACAGTTTTTTGTTTAATGCTTTGGAGTCTTGCAACTCCTTGAGGGAAGCTCTTAATTTTGATTCCAGCTCCTTGATTGTAGCGCTTCGGGTCATAATTTTCTTTAATTATCTGGAATGTGTGGAATTGTAAACTTAATAACCTATCCCCAAAAGACAATAATATTGGCATGTCAATAGACAAGAAGTATAGTTTTCAATCTATACAAAGTAATATTAAAGTGCGATGTGACAGGTATCCAATACAATAGAGCAAAAAAACCAGCTCATAATCTTAAGAAACTACACCTGCTACCCTCTTACTCTATAGTCATACACGCACGCCACGCCGATTATAAGTACAGCCTTTTTTCTTTCGTATTTTTTTGGCGGAAATCTTCAAAAAGCGCCTGGACTAACCTCGAAAACCACCTCCAGTGATCACTATCAGCACATGGAATGGGGCCCCGTGACCTCTTGAAAGACCGACCGTAACCCCTCTATGCACATTCCTGGGGAGACAGAAAAAGGGTCTCCCCTGATCATCACTGTGCACTGTGCAGCACTTGATCAATGTGCCACCGTCTTGCTTGCAGTCACTTGGTGGACTGACAAAATCCCCAATCTGAACACCCGCGACCCAGGAATCCCTCTTGCGTATGATGCTGCTGCCTCCCCGATGCCTTCTACTTTGAGTGGACTATCACGATCTCACAGAAGGAGGCCATTTCCCTTCAATTTTCTGTCTCTGCCAGCTTGGCCCACACTTCTCCTGGCAGAGACAGGCCTCGCCATATACTGGACACCTGGCCTTTCTGAAGAACATCACCAATAATATCCTTGTTTACGTTATCGGTATTAGTTTTGAATGTATTGTTTTCCCATCAGATACACGAAATTTTACCAATTTTATTTAAACCTACTTTATTTAAGGAATTCAAAGATCAATTATATAAATCTTAAATAAATACTTATTATTATTGTACGAATTAAATTAAAATCTGGCATATGAATTAAAAAATACAATAGGGACGAGACGGGTTTCAATTGTCGCGAGCCTGGAATCCAGTGGTTCAACTATGTAAAGGTCGTAAAACTACTGAACGAGTGTTAAAAGTGGATACAGTGAGTATCGTCTGTCGTGAACAATGTCGAGAAACTAGTGAGACGAGTTCTGGTGGTAGCGGTATCGTGCGTGAAAAACGAGTGAGGAAGAGGGTAGACAGATATGTCAGTTCGTAAAAAACACCCACCCGCAAAGACTTTAATTCTCGTGATCATGGCGCTTGTAACAGTGCCGAAATATCGAGCTCTCAACCAAATGTAAAATATACATGGTAAATATCCCGAAACAAATATTAATTCTTATGATTGTGACCATGTCAGCTTAAAAACTTATAATGTTATACATGTATGGGAATGCCAAGCGCTATCTATCATGTGATCAATTCCTTACTTTTTTTGGCGGCAACCCGATGTTTTCGAACGCATTCAACCCGAATCTCTTCAAAATTAGATTTGATCTCTGTCTTCCTATCTATTTATATGTCACATTTTCATACCTAAACCAATGCACCCATTTTGATAAATTTTGGTACAGAGAATGATTGGGCTCTGGAAAATGACATTAACATAAATGATAATTTTTATCCTGGGAGTACGTTATCTAGGGATAATTTCTGACTCTCAAGCATGTAAACCCGCTGGCAGAAGCTATGTAGTTTATATGTTATGGGCCAAGAGATTAATACTGCATTATTCATAATGTCTTCAGGTCTAAATTAACCAAACATGAAGGAGTCATCCCCTTCGAACCTAATCTATCCGTGTCGGGGTGCTAGGCTCCCGAGCTCGCTTCGTTATAATTATCGAATTACCCAACCGCTACGTAGCAATATTCATAATAACCGATGATGATGAGAAATTATATTAGTAGTAAAATTAATAAAAAACTTAATTTATATTTGTTACTGTTGTGTGTTAGAATTCCGCTGTCTGTGATTTCCGTGTAAAGACCGCCTCTGGCGGTAAAAGCCTCCTCCAAATGCTTCCATTCTTCTCTAAGTCTGGCTGGTCTTACCGAAAGGTTACCTGCTGTTTTGACTATGTCGTCTTTCCATCGTTTAAAAGGCCTACCTCTTCTCTTTTTTACGGTTTCAATCAATCAATCAATCAATCATTTATTTTGTAAAACATAGGTATGATTACAGTTGGTATTCAAAATAATGTGCACTATGTTTTGCCAATATCTGGCGTACAAAATTAACATAAATAAAATAAAATAATATAATACAATTAAGGTGGCATGTCAATATGTAACATTAAAAAAATAAATCAATTCAAAATATGTCAGTTAGGTAAACAGGTCATTACAATTTCAGATAAATAAACACATTCACACATAATCAATAAATAAAATCATAGCTGTTTAACTGGCAAGTCGGAATCGTCATACCTCTGTTTGTCAGTAGTGAACTCAGTGATGGAGTAGTAACATCTATCTACAAGGAATTTAAACAAAGACCTCTTAAATGATCCCAGACACTCTTTATTTCTTATAGCTGCTGGTATACTGTTATAAATTTTTGGGGCCATACCTAGCACACTTTTGCCGAAAAATGCGGTTTTATGAGAGGTAACATGAATGGTATTCTGATAGCGGCGAGAGCGCAGTTTTTCAAATAAATGCAGGTTACAGCGAACAAACACTCCCATTTCATATATGTACATAGACGGTAGAGTGAGCAAACTGAGTTCCCCAAACAATGGTTTACAACTATCAATTGATTGCAATTTGGTAAACGATCGCAAGCACTTTGGGGGGTTCAGTTTGTTATGATCTGGTTCCATCGTTGTGGATCCAGCCTACAGAGGCATGGGGGCATGGATGGGCAGGACATTTACAGAAATGTCCTGCCCATCCATTTTCATTTTAATTTGATTATCTGCCTAATCACGTCCTAATATTTCGTTACTTTCTTGAGTCGTTTCAACGAGGTTTTCACTCGGTCTCTCAGTTTTATATTCATAACCTTCTTGCTCCAAAATATGATGACTATCTCGAATACTGAATTCTAAATATACTCTGCCGAAACCTTCATTTTAATGACTCATATTTAATCAAATCTAAATCATTAAGAACTACAACTTCAATAATATTTTAAGACGGAAACAATATTTTGATGATAAAAATAAGTAGATAATATTTAAGTAACGCGTATGAATCAAAATTATACTGATTAAAAAGACATATCTTAAGTGTTTTCGTCGTGGGAAAAGCCTTTTATGTATCTCAACACTATATAGAATGATGGATATATTATTATTATCTTTGTTTTCTTTTATTTATTAAAACTTTATGCACAAATACAAAGGCGGACTTATTTTCTACCAGTTGACCTTAGGGTGGTGCAGAGATAAAACATGGCAGATGCCACTAAATGAAACAAAAAGAAGAACATAGCACATGAGGTTTTCGAGTAGAGAGAGTATAGTGAGTATAGAGAGTAAAGAGAGTATAGTGTAGAATATAGACTTGGCTGTCATTGTGCCGATTGTCGTAAACACATAAGGCCTGATGGCCAAAAGCCTGGACAACCATCTGTCGAAGCTATGGTTGTGCGGTTGAATCAGGGTACTGAAACAGAAGGCAGTACTCCTCGACACGGCTCGCATTTTGAAGAGGGTGCTGTCTCTGAAGCTTTAGCTACCACCAGTAGCTTAGACTCTGATCCCAATACTCACCCATTTTTTATTTATTGCTTTCAGATGTACTTCTGAACGTAAGCGAAAACACACTGTAAGGATCGTCGCAGGTGACGTTCTGTTGTTTACATATCTATGTTTTTAAGAATATTTAAAAATGTAACAGGTATGAGTGTGAAATTAATAAACGAATACTGATTCTAGTACCTACCTTCCATACCTACCCTACCCTACCCTACCTACCTACCCTACCTACCTACCCTACCTACCTACCCTACCTACCTACCCTACCTACCTACCCTACCTACCTACCCTACCTACCTACCCTACCTACCAATTTGTTAAACAATTTGTTTGAATAAAAATTAATACTACAATACGAATGTAAACAACTTTTGTTTCTACCGGCGATCTAATTAAAATTTAGAACATAAAAGCAGGTATTGTGACTTAACTATGATAGTCAGATATTTTCTCGCAGTATTTTTTGGGTAATAATGAGTACTATGATCGTGTAGTTTATGTTTTTTATGTATCATCAATATTTTTCTCAGCGCACGCCAATGAATGAATTTTATAGGCAAAATTTTGCTACGTTGGATTACATTATTGAAATTTTCATAAGGATCTCAATTTTTTTTGAAAACATGTTATAGCCTAGGAAAAATAAACAGGAATAAGTTAGCTTCACAAAGTTTACCTCTTTATAATATCAAAATTAATATAGAAAACTTTATGCAAGCTTACAGGTACATAGGCGAACTAAATACCTGAGGCACCGATAGAACACACTACACTATCAGTGTGTGCCATAAGGTAGAAAATTCAGACGATTCATTTTCTACTTAAGCCTGCACCTTGACATTCATCTAGGATTTGACTCGTTCTTTACTCAAAATTCTTCGACCGATCTCTTCTCGGTCATATCCGATTGCTGTCCCATCGGACTTGAGAGTGAGTGAACAGAGAGAGCTCCTGGGTTTGCGCATACACTTGTACAATATAATATCTCCCGCACCCATGGCTGGTCTTCACTGGGATTGGCTTCCGCGGCCGAAATTCGGTCTGGAGGACTATAAACACCAAAAACATAATTCTAAACCGGCCAATTAATAGTAATGTTAAGATTTTGTCATTTGTGAAATATTTTCACAATCAGAATCAAACATCATACATACGACCATAATAACTTTATCACATCCGTTCTTGGAAATGACTTGATAAAAATCTATAATTGTACCTACGATAGTTCTATCTATCGCTTGAGAGATGTTATCGTAACGATATAGCTATTAGGTATAAGATGAGTAATTCATTGAATTTGTTACGGCTCAAAAATCGTTTTGTGGATACAGAAGCTCAAAGTTAGGGTTAAATGTTTAGATTTGAGATAGTGGTATTAATTTATTATTTGAATTTTTTGCTTTCCTTTTTACTGTCGACGTATTAAACAAAGCACCTGCCATGTTGTCTCTTCGCCGCGTTTGGTTGACTGGTAGAGAATGCCAAAGGCATTAAGTTCGCTATTGTACCTCTGTGCATGAAGTTTTGAATATATATACACCTTGAGCTTTGAGTAATGTCACCGTTCCCAGACCAGTGGTGTCGCACGTCGAGATCGAATTGCCTGAACATATTGTAATTAAACAATTAAAGAACCATTTACTGAAGAAGAAGAATAGTAGTTCATGAAACTGTTGCATAATAAGGGGTATTAAAACATGAGTGTGTATTTACAAACCTCGCCTACGGCACGGTTATAAAAATAATTAATATAATCACACGAATGTTATAACACCTAGTTATGTGCAGTTTAATACACTACTTTGTCTACACTCATACATTGGAATTGAACCTACTAAATACCTATTTTTGGATTTTCCATGCCATAAAGTCGTGATAACATTTATCATATAATTTGCCCGACTTTGCTTGTAAAAGGTTAAGAGTAATCGCCGTATCTAAAACATCGGGCGGAGTCAAATTTTCTTCACATTCACTGATATCAGACATTTTTAAGCAAGACTTAAAAAACTCATGAAATTCAGTACAACAAAACGTATGAATGGCGCCAAAACCCAGCATACATACTCGCATTAACCGCGTATGCGCTAAAGCGGGCGATACCACAGACAAGTAAAATTGGAATCAAAACTTTTTTATAATAGGTACTATAAAAATAGCGCGCCCGCTAAAGCTTTCTATTACAAAAAAAAAATATGGAAACTCCTTGGTGATATTAATTTCTTGGATTTGCCCTGTATCATAATAGAAAAAGAAATGTTTTATAGCATTATTTTGTTAGAGAAAAAGTGTTATAATAAGATTATATTTTTAAGTTTCGGTATTGTGTTTATAAAGTATGTCAATATAAACTCGTTTTGAAGTTTATAATTTGAATATAACGATATGAGAGTAGATAATATATTATTATAACATCGTATTCATCTGCCTCCATTAGTAACATGATAACTTGGTTTTCCATTTCAATATAACACAACACATCGAACATCAACACAACAACAACAATAATACAACATAATTGACTTTAGCTAATCGAGAAGAGTTTGTGCTCTCCTCGAGTTTCGTTTTTGATTTAGGAGTCTAGGATGGCACTAAAAAGGAGTTTTTAAACAAACATACATACAATTAAAAAAATCTTTCCTATTTATAATATTGGTATAGATAAAACAGGATCAAAAGTCAATGTTTGTAACGTATTTTTTCTAGAAACCCTGGGTTCCAACCGAAATAATGATAAATCTGTAAGGAATGCTTAAAGCACTATGATAAATGACACCCCGGTGGATAGACGAGGAACCAATCCAAATCCAAAAAAGGTAGATGAGACCAAAATTGCAGAACATATAAATTCATTTAATCCTTCCATATAGCGCTATTATAGACGTGAGCATTCTCGGAGTAGAAAATATCTTCCGTCTGACCATACAGTGATCAAAATGTATCAAGACTTTTACACACAACAAAATATGAAGGACCTTCCTGCTGACGAACAGATTTCTTATGAAGTCTATAGAAAAATTGTGAAGAAGTTAAATATTAGTTTTACAAAACTAGGACATGAAGAGAGCGAGGTTTCTGAAAAGTGTTATTATATTATTTTATTTCACCATATAAAATGTACAAATTGAACAATATAATTATTTTAAAGCTATTAAGAACATGCACAAGAATGAAAGATGAGCAACTGCGCCTGAGCTAGGCCGAGCCTGTATTTCAGGACGCAGTTTACTAAACAGAATATTTTTTTAACGACAGTAGTTTCGTTTAACATAATATTATATCACTTAAAAACTGAATAAGGTTTAACAACAAACAGAGTGAGTGTTGAACGATTGATGTGTGTTGTATGCTTGTGTTGAGTGTGTTTAAGTGAGTGTCGTGTGCTTGTGTTAGGTGTGTTTATGAGTTGATCTTTATCTTAAGATTTTAAGAAGATCTTCTGTAGTTTCGTAATCACAAGTAATGAGAAAGTTCAATAGTTTAAATTTGCATTCTCGTTTACTTAATGTATAGATGTTAAGAATATGTTTTAATTTATTGTATAGAAAAGGACCGGTGAAGCAGAAAAACCTATTTGTAAATGAGTGTTTAAATTGAAGGGACTGAGGAACTACAGCATTTCGACGACGCTTATGAATAATATTCCTGTCAAGAGGGGTGAGGAAGTGTTGCCTTAGGATTGTAGCTATGATGTAGAGTTGTCGAACGGTCGGTAGGTTCCATGACTGATACAAGAGATGTGTAGGGTAATCTATAGGTCGGAAGGAGCCAACTTTTAGAATTGCCCGTTGTGCTATTTCAAGAGGGTGCGGTATGGTTTTGGCAGCTCCACCCCAACATGAAATGCAGTAAGTTAGAAGCGATTGACAAAGGGCCCTTTAAACTTTTTTTAAAATTAAATATCTGCCACATGTCGTAAGTTCTTAAAAACATAAATGAGTTTTCTCAGTCTGGATTGGAGTAAAGATATATGTGCATTGAAATTCAGCGATGAGTCCAGTATGACGCCCAAATACTTAACCTCAGATTTTCTGATTAGACGTGGATGGATAGGGGTTTATAAGGAATTCGTGTATGAAATGGCATGTACACAGTTTTATCAGTGTTCAAGGTGAGAACATTTTGTTTCAGCCAGTCTGACACCTTGTTGAAGCCATTCTGTGCCAACGTGAAGGTTTTTCCCCAATTATTAGCAGAATATAGCAATGCTGTGTCATCAGCATAGGAAATAATGGTACCCTGGTCCAGTTTCAGCTCACAGAGGTCATTGAGGTAAACTAAGAAAAGTGTAGGTCCTAGCACTGAGCCCTGCCTCTGCTATTGTATTCACAATCCAGAGTACGATGAGAAAAGTCACAGAATTTGTCAAGAATGCCGAAATTACGAACGACACTGGCAAAAATATACAGCGGCTAGGCAAGCTTACAAAATAGATGTTGAAAAACAAAATAAAGCTAACATCAACTCAGATACTGCCTATTTTGCAGCTGATTTAGATAAAGTAATTATGCTGCCACGTATGAATGATTTTAAAGTTGCAATGTTTTGGCCTAGAGTAATAGTATTCAATGAAAATTTGTGCCAATAGGTGATAAAAAAATAACACTACTTTTCAAACATTTGCATGCATAAAATGCATAATGAAGCAATTTGTGGTCACAAAATGCATGATATAACAAGCTGTTTCAAAGTATTTTTGCATGCAAATAGAGATCGCAAAAAAAATGTCATATGGCTAGGTAACCGCAGCCCAGAACAAAAACTCGTCGTCGGGTCGTTTTTTTTTACTAAAAAGAAAATATAATTTATTTAATACATAAATTTCATTTTATTAAAATCCACATCAATATAACTATAAAGATCTTACTTTTACCCAGCACAATTGATCATTATTATTTTTCCTTTCGTACAACGTAATTTTTCTGTATAAATTAAAAAAAAAAAATATCTCAGTTTCAAATTTGAAGCCGTCATAAAGAAAAAAGACGTATCTACGTCTTTTTTCTTTATGACGGCAGAATCAGCCCCATATTAACAATTGAAAAATCTAATTCCTTGGGGATAAAGTAAATAATCTAACCTAACCTTAATAATATTACTTATTCTTTAAGTCAAATAAAGAATCGTCCAAAATCAATAAACCTTGAGATATCTACGATACCAAATTCTTTGTAGAATTAAAAATAGCTTATAGTGGCCTTCACCAACTATTCATAAGAAAGTCTTCTCTTACTCGTTTCCTCGGAATCGTTGTCTGTGTGTATGTTTGTCTGATAATTATGTCAGTGCGGCAGGCAAGTTGCAAAAAAAAACGAATAAAATGCAACAGATTTATTACTTAAGTTCAATACAATTATTTATTGTTATAAAAATAGTGACAATTGTTCGATGAGGGAATCAAAAGTGAGGTAAATGCCTAAATTCGGTGCCGCCGTCCGGTCGGAGTCGTGCGTCACGTCGAGCCGATTCAGCATTTGCACGCTCGTTGCCAGGCTGATGCAATACTTATGTAGAACAGCGTCATTTCCTTTAGCTTGCGTATTTCGTAGATGATTGGTACTTAACATGTTTGTCTGTTTGTCTGTTTATCTGTTTATCTGTTTATCTGTTTATCTGTTTATCTGTTTATCTGTTTATCTGTTTATCTGTTTATCTGTTTATCTGTTTGTCTGTTTGTCTGTATAGTCGTGAACGCATCACGTAAAATGTACGTTATATGTAGATAAGTTTTACACATACAAATTGTGCGTGACTTGAAGTATTACTTAGTTTTTTTTTTTCATCGCAATCAGTATATTCTATCAAAAGCTTGATGAATTTAAAGTGTTTAAGAAGTAAAAATTTTGCGAATTCCCGCAACCTTAACCAGATCATCGCTCCACCAAGAGGAAGGGCTACCAACGCTGCGTCTTCCAGTACACGGTTGGCAGGAAAGTACTTTCCTTAAAAAGTCACGTTCCAAATTAATCCAAATTAAATTCATTCGAAGTGTATTAGACTATCATTTCTCAGAATTATCTGGGGTTTGCCTTTCGAATAATATGTAGCTACCTATTTCCGCTGATAAAAGGAAATAGGTATATTTCCATTTATCAGCGGATCAGATTTTTTTATTTATTTTTAAGTATAATTATACAATCTTTGGAATTACAATTTTTTTATTTTTTGTAGGTGATCATATATGATTTATCATAGGTGATTCCAAATTAATCCTAATTTAATTCATTCGTAGTACAATAGACTATCATTTCTCAGAAATTTCTGAGGATTACTTTACGAATACCTATTTCCGCTGATAAAAGGAAATAGCTATATTTGCTTTTATCAGCGGATCTGATTTTTTATTTATATTTAAGTAGAATTCTACAATCTTTGGAATGACAATTGTTTATTGTTTGTAAGTGATCGGGTTCCGCATATTGGGTTATAACAGTGATATTTTATCACCGACAGCGTCGCATTAGCGATTGAAAAATGCCAAAAATGTATGTGTGACAAGCGCTATTGAAATGTCACGTGATCAATCCCTACCATTTTGGCATTTTGACCATCGCACTTGCCCTCGCTGATTTCGAATGACAAAACAAAGCTCCGATTTTTTAAATATTGTTCACGTGGGGGCAAAACAAGTGTGAATTTTTGGTCGCGGCGACCCAAAATATAGTAGTTTTTAGGGTTCCGTACTCAAAGGGTAAAAACGGGACCCTATTACTAAGACTCCGCGGTCCGTCTGTCAGTCTGTCTGTCTGTCTGTCTGTCTGTCACCAGGCTGTATCTCATGAACCGTGATAGTTAGACACTTGAAATTTTCACAGATGATGTATTTCTGTTGCCGCTATAACAACAAATACTAAAAACAAAATAAAAATAATATTTAAGGGGGGCTCCCATACAACAAACGTGATTTATTGCCGTTTTTTGCCATAATGGTACGGAACCTTTCGTGCGCGAGTCCGACTCGCACTTGGCCGGTTTTTTGTACTATTTTGATTATTGTTTGACTTAAAAATTCTTCATATTTCTTACCTCCTTGTAGTTCGGGTATAATTGTTTATAATGTTCACAACTTAATTCTCAACATCTAACTAATTACGCAAAAAAGGAAGTTATAATATATATAATGTGGAATACGTCATTTTTGTCACCAACGTTTTGATTGTCACGTTACAAATCCCAAGAAAAAGACAGCGAATCTATTGCAATTCACCATCACAAATTCAAAAACTATGCTGCCACTTTGATTTTCTTAGGCCAATTTTTTACTCCGTAGTTAGTCTAACAAATCGTGAAATAATAAACCAGACAAATAACGATTTTTATCGAAATTTGAAACCATTGGTTATCATATTCAGACATTGGTTGAGTTAACAACGGATCAAAAAACTAGGCCTTACTGTCGCTCCTTCACTGCCATCATATAGGTTTCGTCCAACTTTCTCATCATCATAATCATGACAGCCGGCAGAATTGTTACTGCTGAACATAGGCATTCCCCAAAGTTCGCCTCATCGACCGATCCTGTGTTTTTACTGTGTGTCTCGTATCCAGCGAATGCCCGCAACCTTAACCAGAACAGTGGTCTACCTAGTCGGAGGCAGTCCAACGCAGCGTATTGCGTCTGACCGCTTCTTCGCCATTTAACAAGCACAAATCCAGACTCTGGCATGTTTCATATTTCACGATCAAACCTATCATGCCAACAGCAACAAGCACCCTACCAATTTAAAGATACAAATCATAGATTTAATCAAAAAATTCGCCCGAAAAAATTACTACATTCGTTTTCCTTGCGCGTTAAATAAAACCATAACGGTAGGCTGGATTACCCCATCCAATATTATTACCAAATCAAGATAATCTTATCGAAATAAAAATCTGTGTTTTCATTAAATCAAACGGAACCCCAAAACGATATTACATGTGTTTACAAGCGCATCGTTTGTTTCCTAATCGCTAATTATCGCAGATTACCGAACGATATCGAGTATAAAATATCTTTGAGTGTCCAAAGACATCGCATGACTAAAGTGGTCTTGTAACAGTGTGTTCAAAAAATATAGAACATCCAAATCAAGGAATGATAAGTAAGTCATTTTGAAAATCTTTTAAAAAGAAACTATATCTAAGTTTTTCATCATCTCTAACTTAAACAAAATGAAAGACAATCAGTGATAACAATTATCAAAAACTGCTTAATGTATGGAATTGACATGTGCTACCGAATTGTTTTGTGAATTTAGAATTTCATTATGGCGTGATTACATTAGGTCAACCTCCGCATGCGGCGACTGTTTTCGCTTGAACCGGATCGGTAATCCGAACTAGGCTGTTTCTATTAAGTTTATATTATCAGTATACGTTTAAGTTGTCGGTTTACCGAATTCGGCAACCGCATTCAGCCGGACTGAATACCTGTTACACTTGTCGACGAACGAATACGGGCTATGGTCAAATACGGCTAACTGAAAACCCGTTTACAATAGTCAGTGGCCGAATACGAGGTGCAACAGAATCGGTCAAAACGACCTAAATAATGTAATAGTCTCTAGTCTCAAGAGCTCTAGACAATGTTGTTATAAACATTCTGGATTAACCAAACTTTAAATGAAATGAAATGTGTGACTGACAGAAGTTTCATGAAGTCAATCCCTTTTATTCTGGATTTTTCTACAATCGTTAAAAACGATCGTCCAAAAGTCAAAAGAATTCTTTAACATTATCAATCGACAGCTTCTCATATTGTAGATTATGGTTCATTTACGGAGTAATTTAAACCATTAACTCTTCATAAACCACGCCATCACCTGAATCTTGCGTTCTTGTTTATTAGCTACAGAAATTTATTTTTGATTCCAACAACAAAGCTCGCCAAATCTTTTTTTAGGTATGTTCTGACAGCGGTTTCATTTCCGTGGTCTTTCTCGAATCAACAGAGCATTATTTTGAGATAAAAAGCCAGTAAAAGTACATTTCAAAGAGTTGATAAATTTAAAGAGTTATATCGAAATCAGATCAGCACTTCTACCTCATGCAAACAAACAATTCTAAGTTGTGTAATATCCTTATTTTTTTTACCCGAGCACAGCGAAGTCAAAAGGAAGGCTTATGATTTTAGCAGTCTATGTATGTATGTATGTTTTTTATTATCTAGCTTCTGCCAGCGGCTTTGCCTACGTAAAAAGTATTTTATCATCCAAAGGGAACATGGGATAAAATTAGCCTATGTGCTATTTCAGACTATAATATATCTCCTCTAGATCCGTTCAGCCGTTCTGGCGTGATTTAATAACAAACATATATCCATCCATCCAATCTTTCACATTTATAATATTAGTAAGATTTATAGGCTCGGGTTAGACCACTATCTCACCTGATAGTAAGCGAAGATTTGGTCAACGTTGAGTCACGCTTGCTCAGAAGTAACTTATTCACTCTTGACTTAAAGACTAACCCAGATTGTAGCTATCAGGTAATACAGACTCCGGCAGGGAATTCCACTGAAACTGCTACAAATATCTATGTTACATATTGATACACAGCAGCTTCAAGTTAGAGTGGAAGCCTACCCAATATACTTGAGAAAAAGCTTGACAGATGATGATCGCTGAAGTATACTAGTGCTCGAGTCATTATAAATTTTACATTAGTAAACCTTCGACCTTTTGCGAGATGCACGGGATCGGTCAATGTGGCGACGCCTGTGGGAGGCCAATGTCCAGCAGTGGAGGTCTTTCGGCTAAAATGATGATGATGAGCACTACGACTAATCTCCTCTTCTCTTCTCTTTCAGAAGCCTTTTTCCTCCTGACAGCCTTGGCTCTTGTGCAGGCTCGTCCCAATGACGATGGCACTGATGACTGTGAGAGCTTAGACAATGGTTGTCCCGTCGACTTCAACATTCACAAGCTGCTTCCCCATGAGGAATACTGCCATCTGTTCTACAATTGTGTCCGAGGAGAGAAGGTTTTGAGTGCCTGCAGAGAGCCTCTGTTCTTCAGCCCTGAACATCAGGTTTGTAAAAATAATAATTTTCTAAAATTCTTTTTTTTTTAGGTTGAACGCTAGCAATTTTTTATAGTCATGAATGAAGAATATTTTTTTTTGTGTTTATGTTATTATATTAAACTTGCTTTCCGCGACTTTGCTCCAGTGGCTCACCCACACACACAGGACCCGTAAAGTTTTTTGGTATAAAATCCTACTCTACATTATCACCGGGTATAGACAACTATACCCGGTGATAATGTAGTGTAGGCTTTAACATCTTTTACATCTTTCTTTTTTGTCATAAATTTTATGACTTTACAGAAGTAAGACTCTTCTGGTAAATTACTGATACCAACTACTACTGTTATAATCCACGCAAATTTTCTTTACGTGAGACATTTTGTTTTGAAACTCGTTTAAATGAAAAATTGACATAAAAAAAAACAAAAACATACATTTATAGGGTTTAACGTACGAGAAAATTAGATAGTATAAAATTGCCTTGAAGGTTTTTTTAAATCGCGTCACCTACAACTATTTATTTTATGGATTAAGTACACATAAAGGTACTATGGGATATTAAAGATTAACCAAGCAAAAATATATAAAATCTGATTTGGTTGATTTATATTAAATTAAACTAACAAACCTCTTCTTTAAAGGTCTGTGTCCAGTTTTGGCAAACCAGCTGCGTGAATGATCGCCCCTTCACCTACCCAACAACCGTCGCTCCCGAGATTGAGTCTACGACAGCTCCTGGAGATGCCGACATCAGAGATGTCATAGGCAACGGTTGTCCCAACAACATCCATCACCTCCTGCCCCACGAAGATTGCAACAAGTACTACCGTTGCAACTTCGGTGCAAAGATCGAAGAGAACTGTCCACCCGGAACTGTTTTTAACTTCCAAATCCAGGTTAGTGTGTTCGTCGAATCCCATAAGAAACCGAATCATCCTATTTGTGCTCTTTTGTGTATCGCTTGTTAAAGAAATTGTGGTTTGTTTCACCATTTAAGGTAAACTTTTCCGTCTGATTTTTTCACATAGATTGGTCTGCTAAATGAAGCATGTTAAGTGAAATAAGCTTATATTGTTGATGAGTTATTGTTAAAGAATTATGCAATTTGGTAGTTTTCATTGCAGCTTTCTCTAGTTCTGTTCCTGGGTCCATTATCTTCATAATTTTCATAAATATTACTACTTATTTTGCATCATCATTTCTAGAGTTTGAAAACAAAGTTTTGCAGTTCCCTATGCAAAATAAATTTCTTAGTACTTAAACTCATCAACAATATTGAATCGTGTGTTATTTATTCAGTAATTTGTTATATCCAAACATATTTAGATAAATTATAGATAAATGCAAAAATGATTTAACACCTTGCTTTTGAGTATGAGCAGGGAAGAGTTATTTTGAAAATCATTACTAAAATTGTATACCTGATAAAAAGGCAACCAAACAATTTTTTTAACAGAAAACCTGTATAAATTCATTGTAAATTATTCAATGTCGAGATTATGCCCGATATTTTAGTATTGATTTCGATTTACGCATTAACAATAAATCACAAATTTTAATGTATAATTTGCTTGGTTCGATAAGTCTGAAAATAAATCCTTTTTATTCTAATATTATGTTGTAGACTATCTGCATAAAATTTTGTAGACGATAATACTTTTCTAGAATATAGACATTTTTGAAGATAAAACAGAAACTAGGAAAGAAATTGTAAAAACTAATTCGTTTAATATAAATGCTTAATATACTTCTACTACTCATAATTTCATTGATATTGTCATGATGAATCTTTGGATGGTTTATTACCCTAAATAATTCACCAAATGTAATTTTCTTACATCTATTAAAATCTAATTCTAATAATAACTATATATAATAACCTAAAAATCGAAAATTGTTATAAAATGTTGTTTTTTTTCTTAGGTTTGTGACTGGCCCTTCAATGTGCCAGGATGCGCAGGAATTGCAGGCACTACCGCAGCACCTCAACCAGACAGCAGCGAAGAAATATCTCTCCCAGATGACCCTGTCACACAACCACAAACCGAAGCTCCTGAAATCACTACAACAACGGCAGCTCCTGTCAGCCCAACAAAAACAACGGCTGTTCCCGAAACCACACCAACCCAAGCTCCCGACACCACAACAACTGCTGTTCCCGAAACCACACCAACCCAAGCTCCCGACACCACTACAACGGCTGTTCCCGAAACAACACCAACCCCAGTTCTCAACACCACAACAACGTCTGCAACCCCTCTCTGCCCAGAATGTCCACCCAGCCCAGTCAACCCAGCAGATAGATGCAAGGAAGAATGCAACGTTGCCCCATGGGCTCATGCTGAGTGCGACAAGTACTACATTTGCATCGGTGACCAGTTCTTCCTGAGAGCCTGCTCAGAGGGTCTTCACTTCAATCCAACCACTCTGACTTGTGACTTCATCTGTAATGCTGGATGTGTGAGGAACATCCCACAGATCACCAGGCATTCCGATGGTATGCTTATGTTCATTCCAAATGACTTCAACAATAAGCATGATATGATGGAACTGATTGAACACGAGCTTGTAGGAGAACTTTAAGTCAATGTTAGAGAAAGAGCTTTTGCAAATGTCCAGTGAAAAATGATGTTGTCATTATTCAAATTATTATGATATTTTGTTAATTATATGAATTATAAATGTTTATATGTTGTTTTTTAAAGAGAAAGATTGATTTCTTACTACTCTAAGGACTTTTTTTTTCGTTTTGCTATATACTTGACCTTTATTTATTAAATTATAATATTTATTTATAACTAGCTAGTTATCTGTTAATAGTCGTTGTAATTTTTATTGCCTATCAATTCTATAAAAGCCTAAGTTACTTTGTGTTATTTTATGGGAGTCCAACCCACCGTAACACAAACACCAAAACTTTATTAATCAGTATTATGTTTTCATGTGGGAATCTAACCCACATAAAAATCATGAAACCAGATTCCTAAACAATCGTCTACCAGTATGTCAGGTAGGACTTGAACCCAAATTCCATGACAATACCATCCACATCGACTCTCAACCAAATAAATCATACGGGACTTGAACCCGCTACATTTAATCGACATATTCATCTAACATAATGAGACCTCAGGAAGTAACTGGAGTTGATAATATCAACTCGCCTACATACAGCCCCAAAAGCGCCCATCCCGCCATAATTTCGTAGTGTAAGAAGAAATGATGAAACAAACTTCCAGCACACATTTCTGTCTGATAGCCTTAAGGGCTAAATAAGTAAAACAATAGTGAAGTATGAAGTTAATTAGACAAAGGGATTGCAAAGTGCATTATTTACCTAACGAAAGGGAGTTGGTAGGATCGCTACGCTTGCATTGATAAATAAGTTTATTTGAATTATGTTAATGAGTACTTGGACAAAAGTCTAGACTTCCCACCCAAGTGACGTGAGACCGCTTTTCAGCAGCAGGTCCGTCGTAACGTGTACTCTGGGCCTAGACTGCATTTTCTAGTGAGAATCTGCTGCGGCTCCAAGAGTACAGGCTCCCTAAGCTCTAGCATGCCTTGCCCAGTCCTAAGACAGTGGTCAGTTTTGTGCCTAATTGCCTCTGCCATTTGAGCGAGACATACTACCAGATACACTGGACGCGGGCTATAATAAGTAGCACTCTCTCGGCCTATTCACCCTTTACTAAGACAATACAAAAATAACGCAAGCGTACCGTAGACTCAGTCTGTAACAGAACTCAATGCGAAAGCTACTTGCCGTACGTCGGAGCGGATTTATTCGTCGCTTGTCATCTCCTTAAACTGCCCATTGCGTGGATTTTGGGGCCGTTCGGAACGGCAGCCATCCAATATCGTGTCTCGCTAAATAGTGACGATTTAGTAATTGCCTACAAAACGGCTTGGTGTGGTTTTAACGAGACACGTTCCCTAAGCGTCATTAGACGATGTAATTTGGGGTTTTTTGTGAAGCCTACCGGCTGAAGCCTACCCCCACTCCCTGGAATCTGAGCGACAGCAAGTATTTCGCGAAGTGTTCTGAGCTAGACCTTCTTAGGAAACAGTATATTTTAACAACTAACATTTGGTTCTCCTACGTGCTCAATTAAGAGCGGCCATATTTAGCCTATTTTATACAGAAAAGAGTATTAGCGGCTCTGCCTTCCATGTATGTAATGTCAGTTAACTCTCAATAAAGGTCCTTAATCAATGAGTAATTGTTTAGTGTATAAATGGTGAATTAGGGTATGAAAGTGTGAAAGAAGACTTCACCGCGTCCCTAAACCAAATGTTCGTGACAAATGCGTGCCAGGGTTGGATTGGAGGATTGGAGGATTTATACAAGGACTCGCCAGGCTAGAATAAATAGTACATTAGTGAATTGTCCCTACCTATGTAATACAATAATTAAAACTTACCACAGACATTCCAGCACTCACTCACACTGTATTAATACGAGATTAGACTAAACTATAATTAACTTAATAATTAAACTCGTTAAACCGATAGTTACAACGACGCGACTTTTTCTTATTCGTTCCAAGCCTTTCCCTATCAGTCCCCTACTCTCTCGTATTCGACCAGTCTCCAACCTTCTTTCATCCGCAAACCATCTGCTTTCTCTTCAGTTCAGTTTTTTGTGCAACGCTTAATTGCTTTGGGGCTGGTTCGTGTTAGAACTCAGATATTCCAAGACTCTTTAGAATATTACTTTTGTCTTGACAGCTTTTACTTTAAAAAGGCAATTTATGAGCATCTTTAAAAGGTTCGGTATTTTTTATCCTGTTTAAAATGATCGTGTTCCATAGTTTATGACATTGCCTGTGAGACCGTACTTCAAACCCGAAGGTCCGTTTCTCAATGTGTTCACCACATCTGGCCGGCCATGCGTAGTTTTTAAATATTAAAATATAGAGATAAATGACGTGTAGTCACAGTATGTATACAAGTTATCTACATTTATTCCGTATATTTTACGTGATGCGCGCACAACTATACAGACAAACAGACAATGCACCTAGAATCACTACACACTATACTTCGTACAGGTATAAAGTATTAAAAGTAGTTAAAACATTAACATCCGAAGCAGTTAAGTTATAACCAATCCCAACTGACGGCGCCCGTTCACGAACTTGACGCATGAATCGGCACCACCCAGCTCAACCAGAATTTTTCTAACAGCACAAGATGCCGAACTTAGCCGCCCTGCAAGTTATTTGAAATGAGGAACCCATTGTAACCTTGAGTCTACCGTGATCCCCAGGAAAACAAACCGTTTTATCGAGGAATTCTAGCTTCTCCTTGTTCAATATAATGTCACAATCAGTACTTTTGATATTGGGCAAGAAACATTTTACGCACTTGGTTTTTTTAACATTTAAAACTAAATTATTGGCAGTGAACCAATCCTGAACCTGCCGTAGTGCGTTATTTACGTCGTCAACGTGACAAGTACGTCTATTTAATTAAAAAAATAAAGATGTGTCATCAGCAAATAACAGGTTGTTTAGTTTGTTTTCCAATAAACGGGGTAAATCGTTTATGTATGTTAAAAATAAGAAAGGACCTAAAATTGAGCCCTGGGGTAACCCCATTTTCAAGTTTAACCCCGACCAATTCACACCGTTTATTTGAACTAATTGTTGTCTATCATTCAAATAAGATTTAACCAAACTGACTAACGCTGATTGACCTAGCCCGTAATGCCCAAGTTTCAGAAGTAATGTTTCATGATTAACGCAATCAAACGCCTTCGGCAGGTCGCAGACGATACTTATGGCATCCTGCGACTCTTCCCACGCATTAAATATGTGTTTTAATAGGGTGACACCAGCGTCAGTTGTACAACGTCCTTTCGTGAAACCATACTGTTTATCATGCAAGATGTTATTCGTATTAAAAGGAACGAGCATTTGTTTTAGCATTATCTTTTCAAACACCTTGCTGAAAACCGGCAACACCGTGTCCCCGGATTTAAAAAGTGGTATAACCTTACTATATTTCATTAGATCCAGAAAGACTCCTTGATCCACACACAAATTGAAAATTAAAGCTAAGTGTGACGCTATAGTCTGAATAATGGTGGTACAAGCTTTGATGGACATTCCCCACAGATCTTCAGTCGGTTTGATCTTGATTTGCTTAAAAGCTTTTATTACTGTTATGGGTTTTATATGTGAAAAGTTAAATACATTCGGGCAGGCTGAAACGTTAGCGTTTAATAATCCAAAAGCAAGCGAGGGCGAAGAATTTAAGGTTTCAGTAGTTTTAATTGGGACGTTAGTAAAGAAATTTACAAATTCTTGCGCAACTTTTTTCCAGTGTTAATACAAGGCTTAAGGCCATTTAGCTCGTAAAGTCTTTCCCTACTTTTTCAAGTAAGTCCTGTAGTCACCCAGTCACTGAATAAAAACTTAGGGCATATAGCTTTAGTTTTCTTCTTAAAAGTGTTATTGAACTCTTTTTGAACCACTGAAAAAACTTCATCATACAAAAGATAGCCATCATTCACTGTGAGGTTCTGATTGCTTAACTTTACTGATTAAAGTGCTGTTAAATTTATTTAATTTACCGGATGTTATTGGTCTGGATTGAGTTTGCACTTGTTTTATTTGCATAATGGACTCAAAAGCCACCTAAAGTAGACAACTAAAATCCGAAGGCAGATAATTTATAATGGCCTTGTCCAAGTAGTTGCAGCAACAAAAAACATTATCAATACACGTAGCAGAAGTCAGTGTAGTTCGGGTTGGTTCCATTAACACATGTGACAAATTAAATGATTTAAATAGATTTAATAACCTACTGCTAGGTTAGGTTAGGTTAAAACTGAGGTCCCCCCCGGTGGGTTCACGCATTGTCGCTGCGGGGGGGCTCAGTAGCCGTGGCTTGGACAACCACGGTGAAGCCAAGAGGAACCCGAGGAGGGGCCGCTCGTCAGGGCTTTTGCCGATAAGCCGACGACGTAGCGGCCAACATGTGGGTTGCGGTGTTGCCTGGGCGACATCGCAACTGAGGCGGGCCGCGATATGGTATGGAAGGCAGAGGAGTGCCGGTATTACGGTGCGCCGCTCGCCCTACGTTCCGCGGCCTGCACGGGGTCACCACCGTCTGATGGCGGACGCGGTGGGACCGCAGGGGAGGAGGAGTGTCGGTATAGCACTGGCTGCTCTCCCTATCCCCTGCGGCCGAAAAGTGGTAGGTGGCGGGGCCACTGTCCTGACCCGTCACAGGGGGACCAAGGGTGCCATACACGGGGTTGTCTGGTACCCATGTGCTGCTTTGGTCCCCGGGGTGGTCACGGCGTACTGTGTGTTCTGGTGCGCCGGTGATGGGGGTAAACCCCAGAGGAGGGTCCGGAGACGGACAGCCGCGGCGGGTTCGCGGATGTATGCTAACGCGTTCCCGTGTTCCCGCCATAAGCGGCACAGGAGGACACCGTGGAGTTTTAGTGGGTTAGAGTCCCACATAACTGCGCTATCTCCCCGTGGTAGCGCAGTATGCATGAGCATTTCCCACGCTAAAAAAAAAAAAAAAAAGGTTAAAACTGAGGTGATGACTTGACGTTGCCGACCCTCCTTTGACGTAGGATGGTCGGCGGGGGCAAGTCGGTGGTAGGAGGAGGTGGTGGAGCGTCGGTCTCGACGCTTCGCCGCAGACGTGAAGGGCGGCATCTGGCCTTCGCGAGCCAGATGCCGCAACGTAGGGGACCGTAAGGTCCAGCGCGGTGAAGGGTACGGCGCGGCACACCGTCTAGGTGTGCCCAGCGGGGGCGTAGCTGTGCCATGCCCTGAGGAGGTGTCAGGCAGGTCCTCTCGCTTCCCGGAGTGGTAAATCCATGCTGGGGAGCGGGGAGGCCTGGGCGGCGGTTGCCTCCTTTTGCGAGGACGCCATGTCGCAAAAGGAGTCAGCGGTTGAGGTGGGAGCGGGCGGTTGTACGATCGCCTCCGCCAACCTCCTGGTGGTGATTAGCGGGCGGCAAGCGCGGGGGCACCTGACGTCTGCATTGCACAATCATCACCCTCGTCGGGCGGGAATGGCCGAGCACTCACGGTCATTCCCGGGCCCCTCCACTGAGGGAGGGGCGTGCGGGGCCTGCCATAATGGTGGGCAGTCGTCGGCGGAGGACTGAAAGTAAAGGCTGTGCCGGTTTCCCAGTCCTCCTCCATAAAGACGATGCGGGAGTGCGCTGGGTTATTTTAGTGGGTATACCGGGCTTGCCCGGGGAGTCCCACATAGCCCACCCATGCCCCCAATGGGCGGGTATGCGTAATTCAAATTCAAATTCAAATTTCATTCATTTCAATCCAATATCAGATCATATGTGTTGTACATTTGAAATTTAGACAAAAAATCACACTAAATATAATTATCTATACAAAATAATTAATTAAATTATTAAACAAAATTAAAAATTAAATTTAATTTAATGCATTTTTTCCCACCGTTATCAAAAAAAAAAAAAAAATTAGGTTATAACTGGCTGGTTTCCGCAACTCCACGACCAAGCGTAATGCTATCTGAATTATCTTCTAGAATATTAATATTTAAGTCACCACAGACAATTACTAGTTTATTACCCATTGCTCGAGGCTTACTTTGATTGCTTTGATTGGCTGGCTTGGTTTGCTTGAGGTCGTGGGTTCAAATCCGGGCAAGTACCAATGTGACTTTTTCAAATCATATGTACTTTCTAAGTTTACTTGGACATCACAGGCAACAGTGAAGAAAAACATCGTGAGGAAACCTGGACTTATATAGTTAATGTAAGTCTGAAATATCCAAGTCAGAGGCCTGTGGGTTCCCAGAGGTGGCTTAATTATAACTCTGACAACAGAGGTGGCCACACCTCACCCGAAAAGAAGAAGACCCATTGCAAGTTTTGCCAAAACATCTTCCATCACTGACTCGAATATAGAGTAGTTCTTATAATTAGGGGATCTGTAAATGCACACTATGACATGCTTATGCAGCTCAACACAGGACAAATCAACGCTATGTTCAACTGATAGGTCTACTATATATTTACGACGTTTTGATTTAATATCATTTTTAATTAATATAAGTGAACCCCCACGCAACATAATATATCTGTTAAAACAAATGTCCACAGTACAATTTTCATAATTGTTTAGCATTGCATAATCTTTTAAGCTAAGGGAAATGACGCCGTTCTACATAAGTATTGCATCAGCCTGGCAACGAGCGTGCAAATGCCGAATCGGCTCGACGTGACGCACGACTCCGACCGGACGGCGGTACCGAATTTAGGCATTTACCTCACTTTTGATTCCCAAATCGAACAATTGTCACCATATTTATAACAATAAATAATTGTATTGAACTTAACCATTATGGCGGCCGCAAACTGGAAGACGATACGTTGGAAGGCCTCCCACTAGGTGGACCGATGACCTGGTTAAGGTTGCGGGAAGGCGCGGGATGCGAGACGCACGGGATCGGTCAATGTGGCGACGCCTGGGGGAGGCCTATGTCCAGCAGTGGACGTCTTTCGGCTGAAATGATGATGATGATGATGATGATTGAACTTAAGTAATAAATCTGTTGTATTTTATTCAGTTTTTTTGCAACTTGCCTGGCGCACTGACATAATTAGCGCAGTCGGTAGGACCCTCGAGGATCGCAAAGTGTCTACCAGCTCTCCTGGAGGTTATCAAGACCCGATCGATGATCCAGATCTACACGTCGTGACGTCAGCAACGGTAACCAGACATTTATACAAGGAGAAGGCCGAGATGCAGTTCATGTGAGTAAATTAAAATCTTTTTAGTGGATTGCTCATCCTAATCTTTAAGTTTACCCGTACTCATAACTTTTCCAAAATTTTCCATCCAAGAGAATCGCGGAGCGTTAGGCTAGAGAGTAGGCAGAGTAGTAGATCTTGTGCTCAAGATTTAAAAAGAGCAATTAACATAAGTTCTAGTGTTAGTTTAGAGCATAACATGGCAGACTTAGATAGCATTTTTAAGGCCCTTCGATTGGTGCCTGAGTTTGACGGTAATGTTAAAGTGTTAACCAGGTTTATACAGTTATGTGACCAGTTGGTGGACGAATTTATTACCAGGCAGATTCCATCTACTAAACTTATGGAAATAGCCCTTATCAACGGTATACTTATTAAGGTGACTGGCCCCGCGGCACGATTAATCAATTTAAATGGCATCCCATCAAACTGGACTGGTATAAGCAAGTCTCTTGTAAATAATTTATCAGACCAACGAGATGAGACGGTATTATACAATGATTTGGCGTTATTGTCACAAGGGTCCGACAGCCCTCAAGAGATTTATGAGAAGTATCAGAACTTGTTCAGCACATTGATGACCTACGTTACTCTACACCAGGATCTATTATAATCAGAACAACGCACCTAAATTTGTGCCACATGGTAACGCGCCCGCACCGCAGAACAATTTTGAACAGCCTAGACCTATGAGCGGTGTCAGCCATTTTGTGCTGAGACCTTTGCCACCTAGTAGCGCATTAAGGGGACACGACTGGGCTAAGTCCGGTAATCCTCCGTCTAACAACTATTTCAGGAGTAAGGAAATTAATTTCAATGATTGCTCTAATTATTACGACTACAAGATTATGTTTCCGATTAGTATTCCTACTATGAGCCTATGAATGAATACTATGACGGATATTACTTTGCCGGTTACGATCAAACTTGCCCCAGCAGCCCGAAACACCTAACAGTACGGTAAATGATAAGTCAGCTAAGTCGGTTACTGTAAAAGAGGATTTTCAGAATGCTCAGCAGTCAGACAGACCAAAATAGAAGTTAATCTTCAAACATAACGCCAGTTTCCGTACTTTCAAATTCGAAACCCACCTTTAAAGCTTCTCTTAGACACGGGTGCTCACCAGTCCTTTATTAGCCCCCATGCGGTTGAAACTTATTTTAATAACATAAAATTAAATTATGACCCCTTTGAAGTTTGCAATGTACACGCGGTAACGCGTAGCAACTATTCAATAACCTTACCTTGTTTCACAGAGTTAAACGATAGTGTTCGCATTAAGCTTTTTGTATATAAGTTTCACGATTACTTTGACGGACTAATAGGGTCGGACCTATTAGATAAGTGGGAAGCTTCCATTGATTTTAAGACCAAGTCGCTGTAATAAAACATGCATTGAACCCCACACAAGTTTACGACTCGCAAAAGGAGTGACATGAGCTCTATCTATTCATTTATTTCGTCACTCTCAAGTCCGATGGGACAGCAATCCGATATGACCGAGAAGAGATCGGTTGAAGAATTTTGTGTAAATTACGAGTCAAATCCTAGATGAATGTCAAAGTGCAGGCTAGAAAATGAATTGTGTGATTATTCTGGTATATAGCGCTATGGCACATACTGATAATGTAGTGTGTTACTAACAATATGGACTTTAAAGTCTGCAAATAAAAGATTATTATTAAGTTCGCCTATGTACCTGTAACCTTGCATCAAGTTTTCTATACAAATATTAATATTATAAAGAGGTAAAGTTTGTGAGTTTGTGAGGTTGTAGGCGGTAATGAACTGATGAACTGCACCGATTTTGAAAATTCTTTCCCCAGTAGAAAGCTACATTATTCCTGCGTCTCAAAGGCTATAATTTATTTAAAAAAAAAATAGAGATCCTTATTTAAATTTCAATAATGTAATCCGACGAAGCAACATTTTGCCTATAAAATTCATTCTTTGGCGTGCGCTGAGAAAACCATTGATGATACATAAAAATATAAAACTACACGATTAAACTACTCATTATTACCTACAAAAAAGACTGCGAGAATACATATCTGACTATCATAGTTAAGTCACAATAGCAGCTTTTATGTTCTAAATTTTAATTCAATCGCCGGTAGAAACAAAAGTTGTTTACATTTGTATTGTAGTATTATTTCTTATACAAACAAATTGTTTAACAAATTGGTAGGTAGGTAGGTTGGGTAGGATAGGGTAGGGTAGGTATGGTAGGTAGGTACTAGAATCAGTATTCGTTAATTAATTTCTCACTCATACCTTTTACATTTTTAAATATTTCGTAAAAATATACATAAACTACGGAACGCCTCATGCTACGATCCTTACACACTTCTTTTGCTTCGTTTTAGTTCATAGGTACATCTTAAAAACAATAAATTAAAAATGGATGAGGATTGGGATCAGGGTCTAAGCTACTGGTGGTAGCTAAAGCTCCAGAGACAGCACCCTCTTCACAATGCGAGCCGTGTCGAGGACTCTTACCTTCTGTATCAGTACCCTGATCTATGCACAACCACAGCTTCGACAGATGGTCGTCGAGGCTTTTGGCCATCAGGCCTTTGGTGTTTACGACAATCGGCACAATGACAGCCAAGTCTATATTCTACATCTCGACAACCTCAAGTGCTATGTTCTTCTTTTTCTTTCATCTTTTGGTTGTACCTGCCATGTTTTATCTCTGCACCACCCTAAGGTCAACAGGTATAAAATAAGTCCGCCTTTGTATTTGTGCATAAAGTTTTAATAAATAAAAGCAAACAAAGATTATTATAATATATCCATCATTCTAAATAGTGTTGAGATACATAAGAGGATTTTCCCCCGCCGAAAACACTGAAGATATGTCTTTTTAATCAGTATCATTTTGATTAATATGCGTAACTTAAATATTATCTACTTATCTTTATCAACAAAATATTGTTTCCTTCCTAAAATATTATTGATCGTTGTAGATCTTAATGATTTAAATTTTATAAAATATGAGTCATTAAAATGAAGGTTTCGGCAGAGTTTATTTAGAATTCAGTATTCGAGATAGTTATCATATTTTGGAACAACAAGCTTCTATTATACATGACTCAGTTCAAATTCCATTGCGATCTATATCTACTTTCTTAGTTCAACTAAAATACGTATACAAAGCGCTAAAGTCGATACCTGAGTTTGTGGCGATAGATTGAAATTATCTAGAGTTATTAATTCAAGAATCTATAATTTGACCAAAAATTCAAAACATCCATTAATTTACATTGGGCCCGCATGGTTGATTGCAGTCCACTCCCTCTCAAAGAGAGTTGGCCAGTTCCCCAGCAGGAGGAACGATTTAGTGTGATTATACTAATCGAAATTCAGTTCACAGAGCGACCACGACGCGATAAAAAGTCTCCTCGATTTTTGTCGTTAAAATCAGTTGTTTATTTGAAAATTATTAGTCCACATTGCAATGGCCAGGCAATTTATCAAATTACTATAGGAGGAGAGAATACGACGATATATATATATTATAAAAACTTTGCCCCACACTAGGAATTTCTTCCTGTATCGTGGGTACGTTTACAAACATATAAACTCACATACATAAACCCTAGAGCCGCAACAACTATTTGTAGGTCATGCAAATATTTGCTGTGCGGGAATCGAACCTACAACACGCAGCGCAGCAGTCAATCGCTCAACCACTGCACCAACCGTGCGCGGTATTTTCTCGTCCAGTTTACCGCAGTGTCTCAAGACAAAAGTCTATGACCAGTGTGTGTTGCCAGTAAGCACCTAAGGGACTGAGACGTGGTCGCTCACAATAGGCCTTATGCCAAAGCTAAATACTTTGGAGACGTCTCTAGGCGGGATGGCGACTCCATAGTACGGCTGGTCGTACAAGGAAAAGTGGAGCGAGCCAGATCGCGTGGCAGGTCACTTATGCGCTGGATTGACCCAGTGAAATCCGCAGAAGGAGGCCGCATATCTGACATAGGGAGAGAAGCCGGGAGATCGTGCGGAGAGCTGTGTCTGCATCTACCACCGACGTGGACGCCTCGATATGACCACGACCGCTCTGAATGAATGAGAATAAAAGCAGAGCTTTAAGTCACTCAAAGGGCCATGGAGAGGACTATGCTCAGCGTTTCCTTGCGTGATCGCATTAGGAAGAGGATATCCACAGGAGAACCAAAGTTACCGACATAGTCCGAAGATTTGCGAAACTCAAGTGGCAGGCTGCCACAAGGCCCGATTTTTCGTAGTTGGAAATGTTGAAAATGGCGGTTTCAGTATTTCACTAACAGCTAGGCACACAGACTTATGTACCTTAATTTGTGAAGACTGCCTGTGTTTGGAAGTACAATGGTTGCAAGTGCTACTGGCGATCATAAGGTCCTGGGTTTGATTCCCTGGTTAAGCGGATTAAATGAGTTTTTTTCCTAAAATTTCTCACCTCAGATTCGCGCGTTCGGATTAAACTTCAATAATTATTTATTTTTTATGCACCTGCCATGTTATCTCTCTACCACCCTTGGTTGACTGGTAGAAAATACCTCAGGCATTAAGTCCGCCTATGTACCTGTATCCTGCATGAAGTTTTAAATAAATAAATCATCTCTTTTTGTTCCTTAATGTCATTTACATACATACATAAACTCACGCCTTTTTCCCATGGGGGTAGGCAGAAACTACAGAACGCCACCTGCCTGCCTGTCATTTATACTGTTGAAAATTGTTATTCTACATTGTAAAGGAAAGCAATGATATCAACTATTGGAGGATGAACAGCACGATGATTTTCTATTATATTATTAATATAGAACTAAACAGAGACTTGCCTATCAAGGAGTTATATACAACTAGAGACCGAAAAAGATCCTTTTCAATATGGGTATAAAACAATAAATGGTAATTATATTGTCTGATGATAATAATATGTTTAGGCTTTTCGAGCGAGATGCGTGACACTAATCAAACAAAAGTGAGACCATCTTACGGTCTCTCGCGTCACTGTTTCTTGTCTCGGTCTCGCTCATGAATTTGCATACACAGCCATACAAAGCCTAATGATAAGTAGCAGTTTCGTCTATGGTAGCTGTCGCGGTGCGAACTCATATCTGAAGATTTTCCTTTCCTTACTTTAAGTCTTTTTAATTTATATTCTATTTGAAATAACATTAAATATTAAAATTATCACTTTTTATATTTTAATCTCAATTTTGACTTATATTGCGTTGGTAATATGACCATTGACCAATGGCAGCTGTAGTAAACAGTTGAGTTTGGTAAAAAGTCTATGCGTTTTATGTAATCCTTTTGTTCACGGAATAAAAATCAAAATCGGTTGAACGGAGTGTAAAAAGGTTTATAAAAATGTTATTTCAAATGGAGTGTATGTTAATAAAAATTGTTGATTATTTTGTTAAGAATCATGTTATACGGCTATTGTATTGATACATTTTAATAAGAGCAGTGCTCCAAAGCATATATAAATTGTGTAATTTTTCATAGGATTTTATGGTAATTTAGACCCCAATTTTTATGGTATAAAAATACCATATAAATAAATAAATATATGATATGATGATATATATATATGGGACTAAGAGAATAATCAGTGCACTATGCACAATGCCCGGGCATTATGAATCAAGTCAAATTGGACAATGTCATGAATACTGATTTAACCTTCTATATTTATCACATTGTCATTCTGAATATTGCTACGTAACGGTTGGGTAATTATGGTCAATGAATTTAGTCCAAGAGCGAGCGAAGCGAGCTCGGGAGTTAAGCACCGGGACACGGATAGGTTAGGTTCGAAGGGGATGTCTTCTTCATGTTTGGTTACTTTAGACCTGAAGACATTATGAATAATGCAGTATTAATCACTTGGTCCATTACATGTATACTACATAGCTTCTGCCAGCGGGTTGAGAGATGAAATTATCCCTAGAGAACGTAATGCCAGGATAAAAAGTATCATATGTTACTGTCCTTTTCCAGGGTCCAATATTTCTCTGTACCAAAATTTATCGAAATTCGTGCATTGGTTAAGGTATGAAAATGTGGCATACAATCAGATAGAGAGACAGAGATCATCTCTAACTTTGAATAGATTCGGGTTGAATGCGTTCGGAAACATCGGATTGACGCCGAAAAATTGAAAGAGATTGATAACCTGATAGATCCCACTTGGCAATCCCATACATGTATGGCATTTTACCAATCGCTGTCTGTTATGTCGTTGATTGAATGACACTTACTTGTCTAGAGCCTTAGAAGGTCTCCCGTGCACTAGGCAACCAGTCGAACTTTCCTTTAGGACGGTGTATGGGAGCCCGTGCACAAAGCAGCCACGAACTCCCGGCAGCCATTAGTACGCGCCTGATTACACGGCAGTTCGTTGGCTGCGCGCAGCAAGACCGTGTTTAGGCGAATGTATGTGGCTGCTGTCAATGTCCGCGCATTTGTCGTAGCAGCCAGGCATATTTTGGTTCCGAAACTCGAAGAAATCACCAATTTTACATCTGTAGTTATACAAGCTTGCAGAGTATCGTATTCTAGTGTAGTTAAAAAAACGGTCTGGCTTTACGAACATCCTTAAATTTGAGCCTTTTAAGTGCCATTCTAGAAAAACAGGATGAATCCAATGTGGTTTCTTTGTTTTCCGTTTTAAGCGAGAAAGTTAAAAAATTATAAGTTCTTCCACGTCCATATCGCTCTACGAAAGGGTCACAACTGGTCGTCAGATGGCTGCTCAAATATTTCGAATTTCGATTTACGACAGAACTGGCCGATTACGCCTCAAATTTTACACGTCATTCTATAGCGATAGCGATTGTCAAAAAATGTATGGGACTGACAAACGCTAATGAAATATCACGTTATCAATCCAAATTTTTATAATCGTCATCGCTGGCAACATTACAATTTCTCCTGAGGGAGTGGTTACTCTTGTTTTGAAGGCTTGGCGGGTTATAGTTGGTAGAGAACACCGATGTTAAAGTTATTATTGTTTGGTTGTAGCCTTTTCATTCATAGTATATAATATTCTGTGAGTTTCATGTCTCAATTATTTTTGTAAGTCTGAGTGGTTGGCACTACACTAGTTTCGAGACAAATTTAATATATGCCAACATGGTTTTAAAAGGGACCTCTAATTAAACTAAATGTTTATAATTGTTAAATACAATGTTTAATGTGCCTTATTTAATTTAAAACTAGGATAAACTTAATATAAGACATAGAATTAAGAGACGATTTAAATTGTAAACTTAAAATTTATTTACAATCAATTTTACAAATAAAATCATATTTTTAGAAAAACATATTTCTTTATTCATATGCCAGATTTTAATATAATTCGTACAATAATATTAAGAATTCATTTTAGATTTATATAATTAACTAGCTGACCCAGCAAACTTTGTTTTGCCATAAAAAGACCAAACATTTATCTACCCTACCTACCCTACCTTACACTACCTATCCTACCCGACCCTACACTACCCTACCCTACACTACCCTACCCTACCCGACCCTACCCTACCCTACCCTACCCTACACTACCCTACCCTACCCTACCCTAAACTACCCTACCCTAAACTACCCTACCCTACCCTACCCTACACTAACCTACCCGACCCTACACTACCCTACCCTACCCTACCCTACACTACCCTACCCTACCCTACCCTACCCTACCCTACCCTACCCTACCCTACCCGACCCTACACTACCCTACACTACCCTACACTACCTTACACTACCCTACCCTACACTACCCTACCCTACACTACCCTACACTACCCTACCCTACCCTACCCTACACTACCCTACCCTACACTACACTACCCTACCCTACCTACCCTACCCTACCTACCGTACCCTATCTACCTACCAACTTGTTGAACTATTTATTTGAATAAGAAATAATATACTACTATACGAATGCAACCAACTTTTGTTTCTACCGGCAGCGTTGATCTAATTAAAATTTAGAACATAAAAGTTGCTATTGTGAGTCAACCTTAAAAGATAGACATATAGTGTCACGGACTTTTTTTTAGAACTTTTAAAGAAAAACAATTCCATAATAAATGATATTTGTGTAACTTAAACCATTTACGCAGCGCACGCAATGGAAGCTCTCAAAAAGGAATATTTTTTCCCGTTTTTGTAACATTTTTCATTTATGTTCCGCTCCTATTAGTCGTAGCGTAATGTTATATAGCCTTCCTCGAAAAATGCACTATCCAACACAAAAAGAATTTTTCAATTCCAACCAGTAAGTTCCTGACATTAGCGCGTTCAAACAAACAAACAAACAAACTCTTCAGCTTTATAATATTAGTATAGATAATAATAATAATTGAACCTTGAATTCATAAAATAAAATAAAGTAGGTTTAAATCAAATTGATAAAATTTCGTGTGTGTAATGGGCAAACAATACATTCAAAACTTATACCGAAAGCGTAAACAAGGATATTATTGGTGATGTTCTTCAGAAAGGCCAGGTGTGCAATACTTGGCGAGACCTGTCTCTGCCAAGAGAAGTGTGGGCCAAGCTGGCAGAGACAGAAAATTTAAGGGAAATGGCCTCCTTCTGTGAGATCGTGATAGTCCAGAAGGAGGTTGCTGAGCGCGGTCGTGAGAGCGCCGAGCCTACTCAAAGTAGAAGGCATCGGGGAGGCAACAGCATCATAGGCAAGAGGGATTCCGGGGTCACGGGCGTTCAGATTAGGGATTCTGTCAGTCCACCAAGTGACTCCAAGCAAGACGGTGGCACAGTGATCAAGTGCTGCAGTGCACAGTGATGATCAGGGGAGATGCTTTTTCAGTCTCCTCAGGGATGTGCATAGAGGGGTTACGGGTCGGTCTCTCAAGAGGTCACGGGGCCCCATTCCATGTGCTGATAGTGACTGGATTGACACTGGAGGTGGTTTACGAGGTTAGTCCAGGCGCTTTTTGAAGTTTTCCGCCAAAAAAAAAAACGAAAGAAAAAAGGCTGTACTTATAACTGGCGTGGCGTGCGTGTATGACTATAGAGAAAGAGGGTAGCAGGTGTAGTTTCTTAAAATTATGAGCTCAGATTTTTTTGCTCTATTGTATTGGATACCTGTCACATCGCACTTTAATATTACTTTGTTTAGATTGAAAACTATATTTCTTGTCTATTGACATGCCAATAATAAAGAGAGGTATTTATAAACTGTTCATAAATCAATATTATAATTTAATGAATAAAGGTCAAGTAGATAGCAAAAAGAAAAAAAATCCTTACAATAGTTAGCATCATCCCTCCCATACGCACAAAGCGTTTTGCTAATACTTTCATTGTGCGCACAGCTGAGGAGTGGAATTTCCTTCCAGAGTCCTTTTGTTCCCTGATAGCTACAACCTTTGGGACTTTAAGTCAAGAGTGAACAGGTTTATTCTAGGCAAGCGTGCTTGACCGTAGACCAAATAATCGCTTAACATTAGGCGAAATAGTGGTCAAACTCGAGCCTAAAGATTATAATAAAAATATATATATATAGAAATTAAAAGGAAATTTTCAAATACATCAATCTGTCTCTTTAACACAATTTCAAAAACAACATACAAACATTTATAATTCATATATTCAACAAAATATAATAATAATTTAAATAATAACAACATCATTTTACTTGACTTACAGTTCTTCTTCGAGCTCGTGTTCAATCAGTTCCATCATATCATACATATTGTTGAAGTCATTAGGAATGAACATAAGCATACCATCGGAATGCCTGGTGACCTGTGGGATGTTCCTCACACATCCAGCATTGCAGATGAAGTCACAAGTCAGAGTGGTTGGATTGAAGTGAAGACCCTCAGAGCAGGCTCTCAGGAAGAACTGGTCACCGATGCAAATGTAGTACTTGTCGCATTCAGCATGAGCCCATGGGGCAACGTTGCATTCTTCCTTGCATCTGTCTGCTGGGTTGACTGGGCCGGGTGGGCATGTTGGGCAGACAGGGGGTGTAGCCGTTGTTGTGGAGTCGGGAACTTGGGTTTGTGTTGTTTCGGGCACAGCCGTTGTTGTGGTGTCGGGAGCTTGGGTTAGTGTGGTTTCGGGCACTGCAGTTGTTGTTGTGCTGGGAGCTTGGGTTGGTGTGGTTTCGGGCACTGCAGTTGTTGTAGTGCTGGGAGCTTGGGTTGGTGTGGTTTCGGGCACAGCCGTTGTTGTTGTTGGGTTGACAGGAGCTGCCGTTGTTGTTGTGATTTCGGTTGCGTCGGGTTGTGGTTGTGTAACAGGGTCATCTGGGAGGGATATTTCTTCACTGCTATCTACTGGTGTGTTAACGCTGGGTACTGTAACTGTTGGGCCTGATGTGGTAGGGGTTGTTGAGAAGGATTCTTCAGGTGTTGATCCACACCCACTGCCACCATCTCCTGGGGTGGTGCAGCCACCAGTCCAGGGTTGACAGCCAGCCTCATGAGGCCATGTGCACGTCTAGAATTATAGTATAGTATATTAAGTATGTATGTAAGTTTTTTAATTTGAGTCAAATATTTTGCCAGTCAGTATTTTCAAATAGTATTGAACAGCAAAATGCCATAGTATTTTTTAGAAGAGGCGTTCAATTGGGTATTGATTGGTTTTTATTATTATAAATTTTGTGTCCATTTCTTGGTACATCGTTTAGTTTGGCATTTGCTTTTTCCAGAAGGAAAAAATCAAAAACCATTTTAAAGATTAAAATTTATATCAGAAATCAAAGGAATGGATGTCGACTAATTAATAATGGCATTACTCAGACATGCTTAATTGTATGATAAATTTATTTAGCAGAACATTTAAAGGTTGTGCTAGATTTTTAAGTTAATAACAGTATAGTTTTATTTAACTTTTAACGAGTGTACAGAGTGACAGATGTAAACGACTGTTCCTTACAAACACTCAAAATAAACATACTCTAAGTTCAAGGTCACTCCCTGTTTTTTTTTTAGTTTAGGCTGGTTGTGATCATCACAATATATCATCTAGATATAGATACGAATGAAGGATATTTATCTACACTAAAAATATTTGCTCAGAAGGTAAGTTGTTACAATTTACAATTAAAGGTATTATGTTCAACCCGAAATGGGTTAGTTTAGTACTATCTTGTTAGTATAAATAATTATATCATCGATGTAAACAATCCATTAACTTCTACCTGGTGAAAACCACTGTCTGAATCCTTTACAATAACAATAATCTTTATTGCAATATCTTTGCAAAATTCTTGAATATATTTAGTTAAAAATTATTTTAAAGCCCTTGTTTCATTTAATTAATGTGTTTCTGGCTTCGTTTTAAAATGCTTCCTTCTCCAAGGTCCAATCTGTCTCTATATCAGAATTGATTCAGCGGTATAGGCGTGGAAACGGTACAAAAATCAGATAGGAAGAGTTAGTTTTGAATTTATAAAAATATTGGAGTATGTCAGTATCACAGTAGGTGCCGTTCTTTTGTTTCTGCCTACTCTCATAGGAACAAGGCGTTAGTTTATATTTACCTGTAGTGTGGGGCTGAAATGAGTTGCGGCACCACATGGCATCAAAACTTTTGCTCCGTGAACACAGGCATAGTACAATGCGCAGTTAGATTCATGAGGCAAGAGATGGTGAATCCTGAAGTCAGCTGGGCAGCCGTTGGGAAGTGCAACCCAAGAGTTTTGGTCATCTGGGAGTGAGATTTCTTCGCTGCTGTCTGGTTGGGGTGCTGCGGTAGCGCCTGCACTTCCTGCGCATCCAGGCACATTGAAGGGCCAGTCACAAACCTAAGAAAAAAAACAACATTTTATAACAATTTTCGATTTTAGGCATCGAATTTGATTTTAACAGATAGTGTAATAATATTATAGTTTGAGTTAATTACTTTGGGTAATAAACAATCCAAAAATTCATCATGACAATATCAATGAAATTATGAGTAGTAGTAGTATATCAAGCATCTATAAGAAACGAATTAGTTTTTACAATGTCTTTCCTAGTTTCTATTTGATCTTCAAAAATGTCTATAGTCTAGAAAAATACTATAGTCTACAAAATATTATGCAGATAGTCTACAACATAATATTAGAATAAAAATTATTTATTTTCAGACTTATCGAACCAAGCAAATTATACATTAAAATTTGTGATTAATTGTTAATGAGTAAATCGAAATCAATACTAAAATATATTATATCAGGCATAATCTCGACATTGAATAATTTACAATGAATTTATACAGGTGATTTTGTTAAAAAAAAATGTTTGGTTGCCTTTTTATCAGGTATACAATTTTAGTAATGATTTTCAAAATAACTCTTCCCTGCTCATACTCAAAGGCAAGGTGTTAAAGATACAAACACCTGTATACGAAATAGGAAATATAAAAGTAATATCATTATTACTTTTTTTTTGAACTAATCATGCATTTATCTATAATTTATCTTAAGATGTTTGGATATAACAAATTACTGAATAAATAACACACGATTCAATATTGTTGAAGTATTATGAAATTTATTTTGCAAAGGGAACTGCAAAACTTTGTTTTCAAACTCTAGAAATGATGGTGCAAAATAAGTAGTAATAACTATGACAATTATGAAGAAAATTGACCCAGGAACAGAGCTAGAGAAAGCTGCAATGAAAACTACCAAATTACATAATACTTTAACAATAACTCATCAACAATATAAGCTTATTTCACTTAACATGAATCATTTAGCAGACCTATCTATATGAAAAAAACTGGCAGAAAACTTTACCTTAAATGGTGAAACAAACCACAATTCTTTTAACAAGCGATACACAAAAGAGCATTAATAGGATGTTTCGGTTTCTTATGGGATTTGTCGTACACACTAACCTGGATTTGGAAGTTAAAAACAGTTCCGGGTGGACAGTTCTCTTCGATCTTTGCACCAAAGTTGCAACGGTAGTACTTCTGGCATTCTTCGTGGGGAAGGAGGTGATGGGTGTTGGCGGGGCAACCGTTGCCTAAGACATCTCCGATGTCGGCATCTCCAGGAGCTGTGGTAGACTCAATCTCGGGAGCGACGGTGGTTGGGTAGGTGAAGGGGCGATCATTCACGCAGCTGGTTTGCCAAAACTGGACACAGACCTTTAAAGAAGAGATTAGTTAGTTTAATTTAATATAAATCAACCAAATCAGAAGACATTTTAAATTTATATATTTTTGCTTCGTTAATCTTTAATATCCCATATTACTTTTATGTGTACTTAATCCATAAAATAAATAGTTGTAGCATTGGTGACGAGATTTAAAAAAACCTTCAAGGCTTTTTTATACTATCTCATTTTCTCGCACGTTAAATCCTATAAATGTTTTTTTTTGTTTTTTTTTTGAATGTCACCATTTCATTTAATCGAGTTTCAAAACAAAATGTCCCACGTATAGAAAATTTGCGTGGATTATTAGAATAGTAGTTGGTATCAGTAATTTACCAGAAGAGTCTTACTTCTGTAAAGTCATAAAATTTATGACAATCATATTTTTTGTTAGATTGTTTTGGATTGGAACCTCTATACCCGGTGATAATGTAGAGTAGGATTTTATACCAAAAAACTTTACGGGTCCTGTGTGTGTGGGTGGGCCACTGGAGCAAAGTCGCAGAAAGCAAGTTTAATATAATAACATAAACACAGAAAAAAATATTCTACCTTGCTTAAACACAAGCAACTAATGAAGAGGTGGTTTTGAAAGCATTCATGTCTATGAAAAATTGCTAGCTTTCAACCTAAAAAAAAAAGGAATTTTAGGCAATTATTGTTTTTACAAACCTGATGTTCAGGGCTGAAGAACAGAGGCTCTCTGCAGGCACTCAAAACCTTCTCTCCTCGGACACAATTGTAGAACAGATGGCAGTATTCCTCATGGGGAAGCAGCTTGTGAATGGTGAAGTCGACGGGACAACCATTGTCTAAGGTCTCACAGTCATCAGTGCCATCGTCATTGGGACGAGCCTGCACAAGAGCCAAGGCTGTCAGGAGGAAAAAGGCTTCTGAAAGAGACGAGAAGAGGAGATTAGTCGTAGTGCTCATCATCATCATTTTAGCCGAAAGACTCTGTGGGCCTCCCACAGGCGACGCCACATTGATCGATCCCGTGCATCTCGCAAAAGGTCGAAGGTTTACTAATGTAAAATTTATAAGGACTCGAGCACTAATATACTTCAGCGATCATCATCTGTCAAGCTTTTTCTCAAGTATATTGGGTAGGCTTTCACATCTAACTGGAAGCTGCTGTGTATCAATATGTAACATGGATATTTAAAGCAGTTTCAGTGGAATTCCCTGCCGGAGTCTGGATTACCTGATAGCAACAACCTGGGTTAGTCCCTAAGTCAAGAGTGAATAAGTTACTTCTAGGCAAGCGTGACTCATCGTCAACCAAATCTTCGCTTACTATCAGGTGAGATAGTGGTCTATGGCGAGCCTATAAATCCAACTAATATTATAAATGTGAAAGATTGTATAGATGGATATATGTTTGTTATTAAATCACGCCAGAACGGCTGAACGGATCTAGAGGAGATAGATTATAGTCTGGATTAGCACATAAGCTACTTTTTATCCCGGTATAATGTTACCTTTGGATGATAAAATACTTTTACTTTGGCGAAGCTGCTTGCAGAAGAAGTATAATAAAAAACATACATACATACATAGTTGGGATAAAATAAGGATCTTCCACAACTTAGAATTGTTTGTTTGCATAAGTTGGAAGTGCTGATCTGATTTCGATTTCCGACTGCTGTCGGTTTAACCGATCCGGTTCAACCGACAGCAGTCGCCGTATGCGGAGGTTGACCTAATGTAGACACGACATAATGAAATTCTAGATTGACCACAAAACAATTCGGTAGCACATGTCAATCCATATGTGTGTGGGTTCATATGTGTTATTTCTTTTTTTTTGGTGTACAATAAAGTATATTCTATTCTATTCTATTCTACTATAATCCCACACATTAAGGAGTTTTTGATAATTGTTATCACTGATTGTCTATCATTTTGTTTAAGTTAGAGATGATGAAAAATTGAGATCAATAGTTTATTATTAAAAGTATTTAAAATTACTTACTTATCATTCCTTGATTTGGATGTTCTTTATTTTTTGAACACACTGTCACAAGACCACTTTAGATAATGCGATGTCTTTGGACACTCAAAGATATTTTATACTCGACATCGTTCGGTAATCCGCGATAATTAGCGATTAGGGAACAAACGATGCGCTTGTAAGCACATGTGATATCGTTTTGGGGTTCCGTTTGATTTAATGAAAAACACAGATTTTTATTTCGATAAGATTATCTTGATTTGATAATAATATTGGTTGGGGTAATCCAGCCTACCGTTATGGTTTTATTTACCGCGCAAGGATAACGAATGTTGTTTTTTTTTCGGGCGATTTTTTTTATTAAATCTTTGATTTGTATCGTTAAATTGGTAGGGTGCTTATTGCTGTTGGTATGATAGGTTTTATCGTGAAATATGAAACATGCCAGAGTCTGGATTTGTGCTCGTTAAATGGCGAAGAAGCGGGCAGACGCAATACGCAGCGTTGGACAGCCTCCGACTAGGTAGACCAATGTTCTGGTTAAGGTTGCGGGCATCCGCTGGATACGAGACACACAGGAAAAACACAGGATCTGTCGATGAGGCGACCTTTGGGGAAGGCCTATGTTCAGCAGTAGCAGGTCTTCCGCCTGTCATGATTATGATGATGAATGGCAGGGAAAGAAATCCAGTGGACGAAGCCTATACTATGGTTACTACGAAGGAGCGACATTGAGTCCTAGTTTTTTAGGGTTCCGGGACCCTATTACTAAGACTCCGCGGTCCGCCTGTCTGTCTGTCTGTTTGTCACCAGGCTGTATCTCGTGAACCGTGAAAGCAAGACAGTTGAAATTTTCACAGATGATGTATTTCTGTTGCCGCTATAATAACAAATACTAAAAACAGAATAAAATAAATATTTAAGTGGGGCTCCCATACAACAACCGTGATTTTTTTGCCGTTTTTGCGATAATGGTACGGAACACTTCATGCGTGAGTCTGACTCGCACTTAGCCGGTTTTTTTGATCCGTAGTTAACTCAACCAATGGTTGAATTTCGTCTGGTTAAATTGTTTTTTTTTATTGTTGGTTCACAAATCGGGCAACACGTAAGTACTAGGTAAACATAAAATAAATAAAATAAAAAATAGAAAACACAGCATGCACAATATATGAGCTAATTAAAAAATATAAATAAGCTTAACAGTATTATGCAGCCATTAGACCAATTATTACTTATTAGTCGAATGGCCGCACTGGCTCGTCTTAATTTTAATTTTGGCTGATGCTAAGGTCCCAGAGAAGATATCAAAATGCTGTCTCACACCATTGCAGCTGGAAAACATTCTATAAAAAGGAGCATGTTGTTTTATATTTGTTCTGCAATGAGGCATCACAAAAGTTAGCCTATTGTATAAACGACTGCACTGGCGTGGAACAGCAAGTTGGAGTATCTCCAGTAAACCCTCACAATCTACGTGGGCATTGATCAGCTTGAATAAGTAAACAATATCCGCAGCTTTTCTTTATTGCATAAAGTAGTCATGCCGAAGTATTCCAACCTTGATCCATAGGATTTCAGGTTTCTACATTGGTCATTAACATAGAACAGTTGGTACAGAAAACGTTTTGAACTTGTAATAATTTATTAGAGTAGACCTCATAAGTAGGATTCCATACTTGACTTCCATACTCCAACACACTGTGAAGGATGCAATTAAAAACCGGTATTGTGACTTTTGGATCCCGAAATTCCTTAAGTAGTCGCGTTACAAAACCCGAAAGACTCGTAGCTTTCTGAGCTTTATTATCTATATGGTGTCTAACCTTAAGTTGGCAATCCATAATTTTTTCAAATTCAAATTCAAATATATTTATTCAATTAGGCCAATAAACGTCACTTTTGAACGTCACATAAATTAAAATTTACAAGAACAAAAAAAAAAAAATGATTCTACCGTGCATTCGGAAAGTAGATTGTTATGGAGAACAACGCACAAGAAACTCCATACTTACTCTTTAAAAAAAAAAAATAGGTGTTTTACAATATTTACATACGTACATACATTAATATATGTGAGGACGATGCACCCAGAATAGCTCTACACACTATACTACGTATTAAGTATTAAAAAGCATTAACAGGAAAATTAATTAATTTGATAAGTAGGAACATGGTTCTCACATACTTACAAATATTACAAACATAGGTAAAATACCTAATTCAACAACAACGGAACAGTGTGTGAGTCAATTTCTAAAAAAAAAAAAAGAAAACAGTGAATACAATAACTATGAATGGGAATATAAATTAACAAATTTGATTTTGTCTACACCAAAGATTGCCCTATGGAGCAGGACCAGCATGTTTCCAAGCATTCTTATCTTGAATATAATCATCTAATTTGTAATATGCTTGTTTACAAAGGGTGCTTTTAACTAAAGTTTTAAATTTACTTTCATTTAGTTTTAATATATTACAAGATACTTTGTTATAGAATTTAACACAGTACCCCATGAAAGATGATTGTACTTTTAGCTAGTCTGTAAGAAGGCTGATCTAACTTATCTTTATTTCTGGTATTACAAATTGTGTCTATCACTGACTTTACTAAAGAGATGTATATTTTTCCTTACATACATAATATTTTCATAAATAAATTGGCAAGAAACTGTCATAATATTAATATTTTTAAACAGTTCCCTAAGAGATTCACGGTGACTTAACTTATATATGGCTCTGACAGCTCTCTTTTGCAATATAAATATGGATTCAATGTCAGCCGCTCGACCCCACAGTAAAATACCGTATGACATTATGCTGTGAAAGTAACTAAAATAGATCAAACGCGCGGTCTCTACATCCGTTAACTGTCTTATCTTTCTAACAGCATAAGCGGCTGAGCCTAGCCGACCCGCAAGAGATGTTATGTGAGGACCCCATTGCAATTTGTCGTCTAGAGTGATTCCCAGGAAAACTGTTTGTTTTACAAAGTCCAGCTTTTCGCCATTCAATATGATATCGCATTCGGTACTTCTAACATTCGGCAATGTGAATCTAATACATTTGGGTTTATTTTTCATTTAGTACTAAATTGTTTGCCGTGAACCAATTTTGGACCTGATAAATGGAGTTATTCACGTCATCAAGATTTCGTGACCGCCGATCTATTTTAAAGATTATGCCTATGTCGCGAATCCAAGATACCTCTCCCAGTGGTACACTATTAATTGTGTAAATTGCGATAGTGGGTTGTCTTTTCCTTTTTAAATTTAATATGCTTACATTTATTAACATTTCAAATCATTCGATTTTCGATACACCCTCTAGACACTTTATCAATATCAGCTTGCAATTTTACTGTGTCTTTAGCACAGTTTACTGTTTGGTACAATTTTAGATCATCTGCATATTAACCTTACATTTCCTGATTTGTTAGACTAACTACGGATTAAAAAACTGGCCCTAAGAAAATCAAAAAGGCAACATAGTTTTTGAATCTGTGTTCGGTGAATGGCAATAGACTCACTGTCTTTATTTTGGGATTTGTAACGTTACAACCGAAACGTTGGTGACGATAATGATGTATTCCACTCATATTATGCACCCTTTTTAATGGCACCTGAGGTATTCCACATACGGCACCTACCGATATTTGCAATGTTGATGTTATGTTTGCAATATTTATATGTGAGAATCATTTTCGTACTTATCAAAATAATTAATTTTTCTGTAAATGCTTTTTAATACTTTATACCTGTACGTAGTATAGTGTGTAGAGCTATTCTGGGTGCATCGTTTTTTTTTTTATAACCTATAGGCTCGCGCTTGACCACAATCTCACCTGATGGTAAGCGATGATGTGGTCGACGGTGAAACACGCTCGCCTAGAAATAACCTATTCACTCTTGGCTTACATATATTAATGTAGTAATGTATTATTATGTAAATATTGTATATTATTATGTAAATATTGTAAAACACCATTTTTTTTTTGAAAGATTAAGTATGGAGTTACTTGTGCGTTCTTCTCCATAACAATCTACTTGCCGAATGCACGGTACAATCATTTTTTATTACTTGTAAATTTTAATTTTAATTTATTTGACGTTCAAAAGTGCAGTTTATTGACCTAGTTGAATAAAAATAATTTGACTTTGACTTTGTCGCAGGTGCCGTTAGTGGAATCATTTATTATATTTTTTTTCTACATTTGGCAGCAACGGATCGGTTTCATTAGGACGTAAAAATAAAAAAATCGTTTAAAATCTGGAGAGAGTTTAATCACGTTGTGGTATTTATTCCACATCTACTTACGATTTTATAACATTATACAAACCATCTTCTCATCTTTTGATATTGTATCAATTTGTGTAACTCATTTTTATATATTCTTTGTATTACTCGTATTACATCTGGAAAGCTTATTTAGTTATCTCTGACTGTTTCAAATATCTAAAATTTTAATTATATTCGTAATTTATAATTCTTGCAATATTTTTCTACTGTGACATTTTCATCTGACATGACATTTGTCTGACTATTTTATTTTCTTAAAGCCATAGACATACCATAGATACCATGGACTACCTAGACCTTTCCTTAAGCTAGTTGTACATTATTGTAAGGTCAGCGTAGACTGACCCGCCTTTGTAAAGCCGTTTTTATTCCTTCTGGTCTTATTGAGATTTGAATCTGAAATTTAGAAAGGATGGCAGAACGAGTGAAAAACGTGCGTCAACTTTTTTTAGTCTAGGATCTGGTCTGAACGCCAGGAGTGGGTTATACTGTGTACTAGAATACGAAGTGTATTTTCTATTCTAAAACTCTCAAAACGGTGAATTATCAGCTTATGTAAAACTGTTATTATTTGAAGTGCTCCAATTAAATATATATTATGTGTGGTTCCCGAGAGCATTATTTCCTGGAAACTTACCCTCAACGGCCATCTCGTGGCATCAAAGGCCTCGCTGTTTGGCGTATTGAGCCATAGCCGGCCTCCACACCCCTCGGAGCCTACGTACTTACCCGTTTGCCTGTTTATCCATCCTGCTATCTAATTCTACTGCCTACCTGCCTGATTGCCTGCCTTAACCACCTACCCGTGGTGTCTGCTGACCTGCCTACCTGCCCGATTGCCTGCCTTAACCACCTACCCGTGGTGTCTGCTGACCTGCCTACCTGCCCGATTGCCTGCATGTCCGTCGTTGCTGCCTGATCACCTGCCTACCTCGGGCATTCCACGACTTCCTGCCAGAGCTGCTGCCTGGATAGCTGCCCACGTCGTGCGAAGCTGACCATAGTTCTGTACTCTATATCCTTTTTATTTTCATAGTTTTAATTTAACTTTAACCTTTTTATCTTAATTTTATTAACGTGGCTTACGTATAGCTCTCCGGCGCTATACATAACGTTACAACGTCTAAAAATATAACTTCCTCTTTTACGTGTTTAGTTAGATGTTAGACATTATAAAAAATGATACCCAAACTACCAGGAGGTCAGAAATATGAAGAATTTTTAAGTCAAACAATAATCAAAATAGTAAAAAAACTACAATATTTTGGGACGCCGCGACCTAAAATACACACTTGTTTTGCCCCCACGTGCCGCAATATTTAAAAAATCAGAGCTTTGTTTTGTCATTCGAAATCGGCGAGGGCGAGTGCGATGGTCGAAATGCCAAAATGGTAGGGATTGATCACGTGACATTTCAATAGCGCTTGTCACACATACATTTTTGGCATTTTTCAATCGCTAATGCGACGCTGTCGGTGATAAAATATCACTGTTATAACCCAATATACGGAACCCGATCACCTACAAACAATAAACAATTGTTATTCCAAAGATTGTAGAATACTACTTAAAAATAAATAAAAAAATCTGATCCGCTGATAAAAGGAAATATGCCTATTTCCTTTTGTCAGCGGAAATAGGTAGCTACCGATAGTCTATTGAACTTCGAATGAATTAAATTAGGATTAATTTGGAACGTGTTTTTTAAGGAAAGTACTTTTTTGCCGATCGCGTACTGGAAGACGCAGCGTTGGTAGCCCTCCCTCTTGGTGGAGCGATGATTCAGAAGACATCTGGCATCCAGCGGATTCCCGCAACCTTAACCAGAAGGTTGCGGGAATCCGCTGGATGCCAGATGCATAGGATCGATCGATGTGGTGACTTTTGAGGGAGGTCTATGTCCAGCATTAGACGCCTTTCGATTTAAATGATAATTATGATGACTTATGATGAATAAGGCTTTCCAACGTAAAGTCTTCCTGTTCGCGGTCGCTTTTTTTCTGACCAGCTGTGCACGCGGTTTATCTCCTGTCAACTGCCTACCCTACCCTACTTACCTAGACCTACCTACCCACCCTACCTAGCTTATACCTGCATACCCTATCTTACCTTGCCACCTACCCTACTTACCTACCAATTTTTTTTTATGTAATTCTTCGGCGGTGAATCTTAACACCGCCATTCAGAAATGACGTCACATGCACAACGTAATCTATCAAATATGGAGTTCAACTGTCCGAGTATCTGAATAACGTGTGTTGTGATATTTTACTTCTTGAACACTTAAAATTCATCAAACTTTTGATAGAATAAACTGATTGCGATGAAACAAAAACTAAGTAATACATCAAGTCACGCACAATTTGTATGTGTAAATGTTGTTTTCTACATTGATGCCGTAAATTTTACGTGATGCGTGCAGAACTATACAGACAAACTGACGAACAGACAAACAGCAGACAACATGTTAAGCACCAATCATCTACGAAATACGCAAGCTAAGGGAAATGACGACGTTTTACATCAATATTGCATCAGCCTGGCAACGAGCGTGGAAATGCTGAATCGGCTCGACGTGACGCACGACTCCGACCGGACGGAGGCACCGCATTTATCTCACTTTTGATTCCCACATCGAACAATTGACACAATTTTTAGGGTTCCGTACCCAAAGGGTAAAAACGGGACCCTATTACTAAGACTCCGCGGTCCGTCTGTCTGTCTGTCTGTCTGACACCAGGCTGTATCTGATAAACCGTGATAGCTAGACAGTTGACTTTTTCACAGATGATGTATTTCTGTTGCCACTATAACAACAAATACTAAAACCAGAATAAAATAATATTTTATGGGGGCTCCGATACAAAAAACGTGATATTTTAGCCGTTTTTTGCGATAATGGTACGGAACCCTTTGTGCGCGAGTCCGACTCGCACTTGGCCGGTTTTTTATAACAATAAATAATTGTATTGAACTTAATAGCAGTAATAAATCTTTTGCATTTTATTCGTTTTTTTTTGCAACTTGCCTGCCGCACTGACATAATTAACAGACAAACATTGTACTAAAAAATTGTGCGCCAGAATTGTCTCCGATCTTGACACGCCTATATCGCCTTTCGATGGTGACTGGAAAAGTCCCGAAGGCTTGGAAGCAAGCAAATGTCCAGCCCGTGCCCGAGAAGGGTAGTCGAGCTGACCCGGCCAACTACAGACCCATATCAGAACGTCCATCCTCTGTAAGAGTATGGAACGTATATCTTCTTCTATCTAAACATATAAAAGAAGAAAGTGACTGACTGACTGACTCACTCACTGACCATCAACGCACAGCCCAAATGGCTGAAGCTTTAATCATGAAACTTGGCATGTAGGTTCCTTTGGTAGTGTAGGTGAGCACTAAGAAAAGATTTTTGGAAATTCCACCCCTAAGGGCGTGAAATAGGAGATGAAAGTTTGTATGAAAATCCGTCAGTTTTAAAGTCAGGATCTTCATATTTTGGGTTTAGGCAGAAGATTAAAAAATAATTTTCACGTTTCTGAGGGCTTTTGAAAATTCCACCCCCATGAGGGTGAAAAGGGGGATGAAGTCATGGGAATAATGAAATCGTCTAGAGACTTGAAATTTTGCACATGGTTAATTTATACTGTGTATACATCCACTAAGAAAGGATTTCTGTGAATTCCACCCCTAAGGGGCTGAAATAGGGGATGAAAGTCGGTCAGGATTGTAGTTAGGATCTTCGAATTTTGGGTTTGGGCTGAATATTAACATCTTATATAAACATCTAAACATATTAATATCTTCTTCTCCTATTATTATTAGTCTTCTAAACATATAAAAGAAGAAAGTGACTGACTGACTCACTCACTGACCATCAACGCACAGCCTAAACGGCTAAAGCTTCAATCATGAAACTTGGTATGTAGGTTCCTTTGGTAGTGTAGTTGAGCACTAAGAAAGGATTTTTGGAAATTCCACCCCTAAGGGCATGAAATAGGGGATGAAAGTTTGGATGTGTGTTGTGTTGTTGTTGTTGGAGTTTGGAAGTATGCTGGTTTTGATTTGAGGGAGAATTGCTTTTCCCATGGACAGTTCTATGTAGCGTGTTCACGTGTTAGCTCATCAAATAGTCTGGTGATATAGGCGCCGACATCCAAAATGGTTAAAAATGTTATTTACAAGGAAATACTATAATTTAATTACTTACTTATATACTTATGATTACTTATTATTAGTCATGGATAAACACAGAAATAATGATGGGATAGGGACAGGACAAGGATAGAGCGTATTGATTTAAAGGGGAAATTATATGTGCGGCAACAAAAGTTTTCTTTAGCACCTGCAACCTAGCGTCTTTTTTTATATGTGGGCGACGAGTTAATAGAACAGCTTCAATTATATTAATTCATCATCTTTACTACTCCAACAGAATATCAAAAAACCAGCGTCAATTTACGAGCGTAAATTAATATGACTCCGAGCTACCGATAAATATATTTACTTCTGATTTGATAACTCAGCGACTAATGTTGTAAGTGAGCTACTTTATATATTTTAGAGATTCAACATCTGTCTGCTAATAAAATCAAATTCCAGCCTCAAAATTAGCAATCAAAGTTTTTCATTCAACAACTAAATTAATAAATCATATTCTTTTTTCGTGAAAGTTTGCAACACACAAATTATTCAATTAAATATAAAATAAATGTGAATTAGTCCAAGAGCGAGCGAAGCGAGCTCGGGAGCTTAGGGCACCCCGACACGGATAGGTTAGGTTCGAAGGAGATGACGGGAGCTGAAGTGAGCGAGCAAAGCGAGCGAACTCAGCTCCCGTCATCTCCTTCATGTTAGGTTACTTTAGACCCTGCAGACAGAAATAGGAGCCCTGCGCAGCGGGGCTCCGTCGACTTTGTTTCGTTTCCCCCCTCCCTTAAAACTTAAATATTTTGTTGCACTCGAAGAATTATTAGATTTACTTTTAGTTAACAGATAGTTATTCAGTAAAACAGTTAAGCTTTAAAGATCTAGCAGTATAGTATAATTCATTTATTTGATGAGCAAATTTAGTGTGCAATTCAGTATTTTTGGTAGTAATTTCGAATATTTTGATTGAAAAAAGGGGAATTACAGTTAAAGTATTAAATACCACCCTATTTTTTGTATGTTCATTTGGGTAGGTATAATAGTCAATTACTTATGGTAACATTATAAATAGATAGGCGAATACATGAAATTATAGCTTTTATTGACCATTATTTGATGACAATAATAAGGAAATTTTATGTTCAAATATAGTAGATTCACTCATCAATTACTTATGCTAAAGTATAAAAATAAAGGTGACTCTATGAAATTAGAGTACGTTGATATTATTTTATAGATGAAGTTGATACACTTATTAGAAGCTAGCAATGAGTAGACATATCACAAATTTAGTTGCTTAAGAATTATCACCATGTTGCGTCATATTAACAGTAGCTTGTTTTACAATATATGGTCGCTTATAAACCATTTATTAGACGCTAAAAGTTTGTCGCTGACCTATTAATTAATTAGACAACTAAATATATTTGCAGACGAGAATGACATTTTAAAGAAGCTGCCTTAATTAGCACCCGATTTAAAGTAGGTAAGTATAAGTCTGTCCTAAGAAAAACTTTCATACTTATTACATTATTTTTATCATAATTATTTTTACTTTTTATCTACATACTGTTAAAATATGGTAAGGAGAAGCATGTAGTCTACGCGTGCGAAGCCGCGGGCAAAAGCTAGTTGAATAATAAGCTCCTGGCATACCTAGAAGACAACGAACTCCTTAGTGACCGCCAATACGGCTTCCGTCGAAACCGGTCAACTGGGGATCTTCTAGCGTATGCCATTCACATCTGGAGTGAGGCCATCGAGAAGCACGGGGAGGCGCTTGCTGTCTCTCTTGACTTATCGAAGGCCTTTGACAGGGTCTGGCACGAGAGCCTTATTGGTAAGCTTCCTTCCTTCGGTCTGCCTAGTGGTCTGTGTGTGGCAATGCCAATCTAGTCAGTTTCAATGCTGCTAAGACCCAGGCGTGTCTTTTTTCCGCAAAAAAGAGCCAATTTCACCCGGCTCCAACCTTCCGTGGTGTAACCGTGCCGATAACGGACCATCTCGACCTTCTTGGTGTAACGTTAACATCGACCCTCAATTTTGGTCCATTCATTGAGGCAAAGGCTCAATTGGCTGTAAAAAAGTTGGGGATCCTTGCGAAGGTGAGACGGTACTTCACGCCTGAACAGCTGCTCAACTTGTATAAAGCGCAAGTTCGGTCATGCATGGAGTACTGCTCTCATTTCTGGGACGGATCTGCCAGGTACCAACTTGATGCACTTGAGTCGATTGACAGACGGGCCAAGAGACTTATCGGCAACGATGCGCTGGTTGACTCAAAGCTCCAGAGCCTTGAACACCGACGACGAGTTGCCAGCCTGTCGGTTTTCTATCGGTTACATTTCGGGGAGTGTGCGATGGAACTTCACAATTTGATTCCACCTAGCTCTTTCCATCATCGGACTACAAGACGTACGGCAATGCGCCATCGGTACATGGTGGATATTCCACCCATACGCACAAAGCGTTTTGAAAATACTTTCATTGTGCGTACAGCTAAGGAGTGGAATTCCCTGCCGGCGTTTTTGTTTCCTGATAGCTACAACCTAGGGGTCTTCAAGTCAAGAGTGAATAGGTTACTTCTAGGCAAGCGTGCTTCACCTTCGACCACATCATCACTTAACATCAGGCGAGATAGTGGTAAAACGCGAACCTATAACATATAAAAAAAAAAAAAAAGTTAACAATGCCGAGGAAACGAGTAAGAGAAGACTTTCTTATGAGTAGTTGGTGAAGGCCACTAAAAATGAGCTATTTTTAATTCTACAAAGAATTTGGTATCGTAGATATTTAAAGTTTTGTTGATTTTGGACGATTCTTTATTTGTCTTAAAATATTTTAAGACGGAAACAATATTTTGTTAGTAAAAATAAGTAGATAATATTTAAGTAACGCGTATGAATCAAAATGATACTGATTAAAAAGACATATCTTAAGTTTTTTCTTCGTGGGAAAAGCCTCTTATGTATCTCAACACTATATAGAATGATGGAAATATTATTATTATCTTTGTTTTCTTTTATTTATTAAAACTTTATGCACAAATACAAAGGCGGACTTATTTTCTACCAGTTGACCTTAGGGTGGTGCAGAAATAAAACATGGCAGATGCCACTAAATGAAACAAAAAGAAGAACATAGCACATGAGGTTGTCGAGTGTAGAATATAGTAGTAGTATAGTAATATTTATTCGGGAAAATAAACAGTTATACATTAAAATCTTACACTATGTTATAAATATACAAGGTTTATAAATGTATAACCAAACTACGACATTTTCCACAACATATTAAAAGTTATATCTAACAGTGCGCTATTCTATGATTTTAAATCAGAAAAGTAGGTAAAAGTGAACTTAAACATAGACAGGCATGCAAACAACAGGAAAAGAGAGAAAGAGAATGAGCACATATTCAAGTAAATAACTAAACTCACTGTTATATTCTAAAATTATTTTGCTGGTAAGCTTTCTAAATTTTCGAGCAGAGACAAAGAAGAAGTCGATGTCTTCAAAGATCTTATTATATTGGTTGGTAATGCGGCGTAAGGGTGCTCGCAAGCCCGCGTTTGTGCGATAGGAACTTACTGCAAATAAAGGTCTTGCGCGCACCCCACGGCATGGCACCCCATGGCACGACTTGGCTGTCATTGTGCCGATTGTCGTAAACACCAAAGGCCTGATGGCCAAAAGCCTGGACGACCATCTGTCGAAGCTATGGTTAAATATTTAAAAATGTAAAAGGTATGAGTGTGAAATTAATAAACGAATACTGATTCTAGTACCTACCTACCTACCCAACCTACCTACCCTACCTACCTACCCTACCTACCTACCCTACCTACCTACCCTACCTACCTACCCTACCTACCTACCCTACCTACCTACCCTCTACCTACCTACCCTACCTACCTACCCTACCTACCTACCCTACCTACCTACCCTACCTACCTACCCTACCTACCTACCCTACCTACCTACCTACTACCTACCTACCCTACCTACCTACCCTACCTACCTACCCTACCTACCTACCTACCTACCTACCTACCCTACCTACCTACCCTACCTACCTACCCTACCTACCTACCCTACCTACCTACCCTACCTACCTACCCTACCTACCTACCCTACCTACCTACCCTACCTACCTACCCTACCTACCTACCCTACCTACCTACCCTACCTACCTACCCTACCTACCTACCCTACCTACCTACCCTACCTACCTACCCTACCTACCTACCCTACCTACCTACCCTACCTACCTACCCTACCTACCTACCCTACCTACCTACCCTACCTACCTACCCTACCTACCTACCCTACCTACCTACCCTACCTACCTACCCTACCTACCTACCCTACCTACCTACCCTACCTACCTACCCTACCTACCTACCCTACCTACCTACCCTACCTACCTACCCTACCTACCTACCCTACCTACCTACCCTACCTACCTACCCTACCTACCTACCCTACCTACCTACCCTACCTACCTACCCTACCTACCTACCCTACCTACCTACCCTACCTACCTACCCTACCTACCTACCCTACCTACCTACCCTACCTACCTACCCTACCTACCTACCCTACCTACCTACCCTACCTACCTACCCTACCTACCTACCCTACCTACCTACCCTACCTACCTACCCTACCTACCTACCCTACCTACCTACCCTACCTACCTACCCTACCTACCTACCCTACCTACCTACCCTACCTACCTACCCTACCTACCTACCCTACCTACCTACCCTACCTACCTACCCTACCTACCTACCCTACCTACCTACCCTACCTACCTACCCTACCTACCTACCCTACCTACCTACCCTACCTACCTACCCTACCTACCTACCCTACCTACCTACCCTACCTACCTACCCTACCTACCTACCCTACCTACCTACCCTACCTACCTACCCTACCTACCTACCCTACCTACCTACCCTACCTACCTACCCTACCTACCTACCCTACCTACCTACCCTACCTACCTACCCTACCTACCTACCCTACCTACCTACCCTACCTACCTACCCTACCTACCTACCCTACCTACCTACCCTACCTACCTACCCTACCTACCTACCCTACCTACCTACCCTACCTACCTACCCTACCTACCTACCCTACCTACCTACCCTACCTACCCTACCTACCTACCCTACCTACCTACCCTACCTACCTACCCTACCTACCTACCCTACCTACCTACCCTACCTACCTACCCTACCTACCTACCCTACCTACCTACCCTACCTACCTACCCTACCTACCTACCCTACCTACCTACCCTACCTACCTACCCTACCTACCTACCCTACCTACCTACCCTACCTACCTACCCTACCTACCTACCCTACCTACCTACCCTACCTACCTACCCTACCTACCTACCCTACCTACCTACCCTACCTACCTACCCTACCTACCTACCCTACCTACCTACCCTACCTACCTACCCTACCTACCTACCCTACCTACCTACCCTACCTACCTACCCTAACTACCTACCCTACCTACCTACCCTACCTACCTACCCTACCTACCTACCCTACCTACCTACCCTACCTACCTACCCTACCTACCTACCCTACCTACCTACCCTACCTACCTACCCTACCTACCTACCCTACCTACCTACCCTACCTACCTACCCTACCTACCTACCCTACCTACCTACCCTACCTACCTACCCTACCTACCTACCCTACCTACCTACCCTACCTACCTACCCTACCTACCTACCCTACCTACCTACCCTACCTACCTACCCTACCTACCTACCCTACCTACCTACCCTACCTACCTACCCTACCTACCTACCCTACCTACCTACCCTACCTACCTACCCTACCTACCTACCCTACCTACCTACCCTACCTACCCTACCTACCTACCCTACCTACCTACCCTACCTACCTACCCTACCTACCTACCCTACCTACCTACCCTACCTACCTACCCTACCTACCTACCCTACCTACCTACCCTACCTACCTACCCTACCTACCTACCCTACCTACCTACCCTACCTACCTACCCTACCTACCTACCCTACCTACCTACCCTACCTACCTACCCTACCTACCTACCCTACCTACCTACCCTACCTACCTACCCTACCTACCTACCCTACCTACCTACCCTACCTACCTACCCTACCTACCTACCCTACCTACCTACCCTACCTACCTACCCTACCTACCTACCCTACCTACCTACCCTACCTACCTACCCTACCTACCTACCCTACCTACCTACCCTACCTACCTACCCACCTACCTACCCTACCTACCTACCCTACCTACCTACCCTACCTACCTACCCTACCTACCTACCCTACCTACCTACCCTACCTACCTACCCTACCTACCTACCCTACCTCCCTATAATTGTACCTACGATAGTTCTATCTATCGCTTGAGAGATGTTATCGTAACGATAGAGCTATTAGGTATAAGATGAGTAATTCATTGAATTTGTTACGGCTCAAGAATCGTTGTGTGGATACAGAAGCTCAAAGTTTGGGTTAAATGTTTAGATTTGAGATAGTGGTATTAATTTATTATTTGAATTTTTTGCTTTCCTTTTTACTGTCGACGTATTAAACAAAGCACCTGCCATGTTGTCTCTTCGCCACGTTTGGTTGACTAGTAGAGAATGCCTAAGGCATTAAGTTCGCTATTGTACCTCTGTGCATGAAGTTTTAAATAAATATACACCTTGAGCTTTGAGTAATGTCGCCATGCCATACTTTTCCATTAGGTATTACTAGCGTTCTGGACGCGTCAAGGACGCCGCGTTGGTGACGCCCGAACAAATTTGCTTGGCAATCTACCTTTAGATGCGGGTCGGCACCGCGACCGCGACGCTACGAGACCTAGGCAGGAGACGTGTGACACTACTTTTCCATAGGCTTTATATGAAAGTGAGATCGCGACCCGCGATCGAAGACCGCTAGCCGGTCTCGTTCCCGGACCAGTGGTGTCGCACGTCAAGATCGAATTGCCCGAACATTATATTGTCATTAAACAATTAAAAACCATTTACTGAAGAAGAAGAATAGTAGTTCATGAAACTGTTGCATGATAAGGGGTATTAAAACATTAGTGTGTATTTACAAACCTCGCCTACGGCTCGGTAGTAAAAATAATTAATATAATCACACGAATGTTTTAACACCTAGTTATGTGCAGTTTCATACACTACTTTGTCTACACTCATACATTGGGATTGAACCTACTAAATACCTATTTTTGCATTTTCCATGTCGTGATAACATTTATCATATAATTTGCCCGACTTTGCTTGTAAAAGTTTATGAGTAATCGCCGTATCTAAAACATCGGGCGGCGTCAAATTTTCTTCACATTAACTGATATCAGACATTTTTAAGCAAGACTTAAAAAACTCATGAAATTCAGTACAACAAAACGTATGAATAGCGCCAAAACCCAGCACATACTCGCATTAACCGCGTATGCGCTAAAGCGGGTGATGCCACAGACAAGTAAAAATTGGAATCAAAACTTTTTTATAATAGGTACTATAAAAATAGTGCGCCCGCTAAAGCTTACCATTACAAAAAAAAATTGATGTAACTCCTTGGTGATATTAACTTCATGGATTTGCCCTGTATCGTAATAGAAAAATAAATGTTTTATACAATTGCATTATTTTGTTGGAGAAAAAGTGTTATAATAAGATTATATTTTTAAGTTTCGTTATTGTGTTTATAAAGTATGTCAATAAAAACTCGTTTTGAAGTTTATAATTTGAATATTACGATATGAGAGCCTCCATTAGTAACATGATAACTTGGTTTTCCATTTCCATATAACACAACACATACAACATCAACACAACAACAACAATAATACAACATAATTTACTTTAGCTAATCGAGGAGAGTTTGTGCTCTCCTTGATTTTAGTAGCTCTCACGCCATACCTAGTACATCAGTGGAGACCACGACAGATGTCGCAGTCTCGAGTCGCGGTCGTGGTGCCGACTCGCACCTTTACGTGGTAACTGGGTTGTGGAGGTCACAAATATCAGCTGGGGCTTTTGGCTTAACATGCTTTCCGAGACAAGAAATCTCGGTTTGTAAAGGATGGTCACATATCCGATCTCGCTGAGCGTTACTTGAAGATTGACCTCTGGTACAATATGACAAGGGCATCAATTAAACAATGATGAAGGCTAAAAAACTTGTATAACACAAAACAAAATGCATAATTTATTAAAAGTGCATGTTTTATTGGAAACCCAGAAATCTATAAATCTTGTTGTATTTACCCGGTGTTTTTCGGCTAAGTCCAGGAGCTGAATATGTAGCTCAGCCAGCTCATTTTTAAAGAATGTGTTCTTACGAACTACATTTTCAACTTCCACCTCACTGTCTGCAATTTCTTGGCACAGTTTTTTGTTTAATGCTTTGGAGTCTTGCAACTCCTTGAGGGAAGCTCTTAATTTTGATTCCAGCTCCTTGATTGTAGCGCTTCGGGTCATAATTTTCTTTAATTATCTGGAATGTGTGGAATTGTAAACTTAATAACCTATCCCCAAAAGACAATAATATTGGCATGTCAATAGACAAGAAGTATAGTTTTCAATCTATACAAAGTAATATTAAAGTGCGATGTGACAGGTATCCAATACAATAGAGCAAAAAAACCAGCTCATAATCTTAAGAAACTACACCTGCTACCCTCTTACTCTATAGTCATACACGCACGCCACGCCGATTATAAGTACAGCCTTTTTTCTTTCGTATTTTTTTGGCGGAAATCTTCAAAAAGCGCCTGGACTAACCTCGAAAACCACCTCCAGTGATCACTATCAGCACATGGAATGGGGCCCCGTGACCTCTTGAAAGACCGACCGTAACCCCTCTATGCACATTCCTGGGGAGACAGAAAAAGGGTCTCCCCTGATCATCACTGTGCACTGTGCAGCACTTGATCAATGTGCCACCGTCTTGCTTGCAGTCACTTGGTGGACTGACAAAATCCCCAATCTGAACACCCGCGACCCAGGAATCCCTCTTGCGTATGATGCTGCTGCCTCCCCGATGCCTTCTACTTTGAGTGGACTATCACGATCTCACAGAAGGAGGCCATTTCCCTTCAATTTTCTGTCTCTGCCAGCTTGGCCCACACTTCTCCTGGCAGAGACAGGCCTCGCCATATACTGGACACCTGGCCTTTCTGAAGAACATCACCAATAATATCCTTGTTTACGTTATCGGTATTAGTTTTGAATGTATTGTTTTCCCATCAGATACACGAAATTTTACCAATTTTATTTAAACCTACTTTATTTAAGGAATTCAAAGATCAATTATATAAATCTTAAATAAATACTTATTATTATTGTACGAATTAAATTAAAATCTGGCATATGAATTAAAAAATACAATAGGGACGAGACGGGTTTCAATTGTCGCGAGCCTGGAATCCAGTGGTTCAACTATGTAAAGGTCGTAAAACTACTGAACGAGTGTTAAAAGTGGATACAGTGAGTATCGTCTGTCGTGAACAATGTCGAGAAACTAGTGAGACGAGTTCTGGTGGTAGCGGTATCGTGCGTGAAAAACGAGTGAGGAAGAGGGTAGACAGATATGTCAGTTCGTAAAAAACACCCACCCGCAAAGACTTTAATTCTCGTGATCATGGCGCTTGTAACAGTGCCGAAATATCGAGCTCTCAACCAAATGTAAAATATACATGGTAAATATCCCGAAACAAATATTAATTCTTATGATTGTGACCATGTCAGCTTAAAAACTTATAATGTTATACATGTATGGGAATGCCAAGCGCTATCTATCATGTGATCAATTCCTTACTTTTTTTGGCGGCAACCCGATGTTTTCGAACGCATTCAACCCGAATCTCTTCAAAATTAGATTTGATCTCTGTCTTCCTATCTATTTATATGTCACATTTTCATACCTAAACCAATGCACCCATTTTGATAAATTTTGGTACAGAGAATGATTGGGCTCTGGAAAATGACATTAACATAAATGATAATTTTTATCCTGGGAGTACGTTATCTAGGGATAATTTCTGACTCTCAAGCATGTAAACCCGCTGGCAGAAGCTATGTAGTTTATATGTTATGGGCCAAGAGATTAATACTGCATTATTCATAATGTCTTCAGGTCTAAATTAACCAAACATGAAGGAGTCATCCCCTTCGAACCTAATCTATCCGTGTCGGGGTGCTAGGCTCCCGAGCTCGCTTCGTTATAATTATCGAATTACCCAACCGCTACGTAGCAATATTCATAATAACCGATGATGATGAGAAATTATATTAGTAGTAAAATTAATAAAAAACTTAATTTATATTTGTTACTGTTGTGTGTTAGAATTCCGCTGTCTGTGATTTCCGTGTAAAGACCGCCTCTGGCGGTAAAAGCCTCCTCCAAATGCTTCCATTCTTCTCTAAGTCTGGCTGGTCTTACCGAAAGGTTACCTGCTGTTTTGACTATGTCGTCTTTCCATCGTTTAAAAGGCCTACCTCTTCTCTTTTTTACGGTTTCAATCAATCAATCAATCAATCATTTATTTTGTAAAACATAGGTATGATTACAGTTGGTATTCAAAATAATGTGCACTATGTTTTGCCAATATCTGGCGTACAAAATTAACATAAATAAAATAAAATAATATAATACAATTAAGGTGGCATGTCAATATGTAACATTAAAAAAATAAATCAATTCAAAATATGTCAGTTAGGTAAACAGGTCATTACAATTTCAGATAAATAAACACATTCACACATAATCAATAAATAAAATCATAGCTGTTTAACTGGCAAGTCGGAATCGTCATACCTCTGTTTGTCAGTAGTGAACTCAGTGATGGAGTAGTAACATCTATCTACAAGGAATTTAAACAAAGACCTCTTAAATGATCCCAGACACTCTTTATTTCTTATAGCTGCTGGTATACTGTTATAAATTTTTGGGGCCATACCTAGCACACTTTTGCCGAAAAATGCGGTTTTATGAGAGGTAACATGAATGGTATTCTGATAGCGGCGAGAGCGCAGTTTTTCAAATAAATGCAGGTTACAGCGAACAAACACTCCCATTTCATATATGTACATAGACGGTAGAGTGAGCAAACTGAGTTCCCCAAACAATGGTTTACAACTATCAATTGATTGCAATTTGGTAAACGATCGCAAGCACTTTGGGGGGTTCAGTTTGTTATGATCTGGTTCCATCGTTGTGGATCCAGCCTACAGAGGCATGGGGGCATGGATGGGCAGGACATTTACAGAAATGTCCTGCCCATCCATTTTCATTTTAATTTGATTATCTGCCTAATCACGTCCTAATATTTCGTTACTTTCTTGAGTCGTTTCAACGAGGTTTTCACTCGGTCTCTCAGTTTTATATTCATAACCTTCTTGCTCCAAAATATGATGACTATCTCGAATACTGAATTCTAAATATACTCTGCCGAAACCTTCATTTTAATGACTCATATTTAATCAAATCTAAATCATTAAGAACTACAACTTCAATAATATTTTAAGACGGAAACAATATTTTGATGATAAAAATAAGTAGATAATATTTAAGTAACGCGTATGAATCAAAATTATACTGATTAAAAAGACATATCTTAAGTGTTTTCGTCGTGGGAAAAGCCTTTTATGTATCTCAACACTATATAGAATGATGGATATATTATTATTATCTTTGTTTTCTTTTATTTATTAAAACTTTATGCACAAATACAAAGGCGGACTTATTTTCTACCAGTTGACCTTAGGGTGGTGCAGAGATAAAACATGGCAGATGCCACTAAATGAAACAAAAAGAAGAACATAGCACATGAGGTTTTCGAGTAGAGAGAGTATAGTGAGTATAGAGAGTAAAGAGAGTATAGTGTAGAATATAGACTTGGCTGTCATTGTGCCGATTGTCGTAAACACATAAGGCCTGATGGCCAAAAGCCTGGACAACCATCTGTCGAAGCTATGGTTGTGCGGTTGAATCAGGGTACTGAAACAGAAGGCAGTACTCCTCGACACGGCTCGCATTTTGAAGAGGGTGCTGTCTCTGAAGCTTTAGCTACCACCAGTAGCTTAGACTCTGATCCCAATACTCACCCATTTTTTATTTATTGCTTTCAGATGTACTTCTGAACGTAAGCGAAAACACACTGTAAGGATCGTCGCAGGTGACGTTCTGTTGTTTACATATCTATGTTTTTAAGAATATTTAAAAATGTAACAGGTATGAGTGTGAAATTAATAAACGAATACTGATTCTAGTACCTACCTTCCATACCTACCCTACCCTACCCTACCTACCTACCCTACCTACCTACCCTACCTACCTACCCTACCTACCTACCCTACCTACCTACCCTACCTACCTACCCTACCTACCTACCCTACCTACCAATTTGTTAAACAATTTGTTTGAATAAAAATTAATACTACAATACGAATGTAAACAACTTTTGTTTCTACCGGCGATCTAATTAAAATTTAGAACATAAAAGCAGGTATTGTGACTTAACTATGATAGTCAGATATTTTCTCGCAGTATTTTTTGGGTAATAATGAGTACTATGATCGTGTAGTTTATGTTTTTTATGTATCATCAATATTTTTCTCAGCGCACGCCAATGAATGAATTTTATAGGCAAAATTTTGCTACGTTGGATTACATTATTGAAATTTTCATAAGGATCTCAATTTTTTTTGAAAACATGTTATAGCCTAGGAAAAATAAACAGGAATAAGTTAGCTTCACAAAGTTTACCTCTTTATAATATCAAAATTAATATAGAAAACTTTATGCAAGCTTACAGGTACATAGGCGAACTAAATACCTGAGGCACCGATAGAACACACTACACTATCAGTGTGTGCCATAAGGTAGAAAATTCAGACGATTCATTTTCTACTTAAGCCTGCACCTTGACATTCATCTAGGATTTGACTCGTTCTTTACTCAAAATTCTTCGACCGATCTCTTCTCGGTCATATCCGATTGCTGTCCCATCGGACTTGAGAGTGAGTGAACAGAGAGAGCTCCTGGGTTTGCGCATACACTTGTACAATATAATATCTCCCGCACCCATGGCTGGTCTTCACTGGGATTGGCTTCCGCGGCCGAAATTCGGTCTGGAGGACTATAAACACCAAAAACATAATTCTAAACCGGCCAATTAATAGTAATGTTAAGATTTTGTCATTTGTGAAATATTTTCACAATCAGAATCAAACATCATACATACGACCATAATAACTTTATCACATCCGTTCTTGGAAATGACTTGATAAAAATCTATAATTGTACCTACGATAGTTCTATCTATCGCTTGAGAGATGTTATCGTAACGATATAGCTATTAGGTATAAGATGAGTAATTCATTGAATTTGTTACGGCTCAAAAATCGTTTTGTGGATACAGAAGCTCAAAGTTAGGGTTAAATGTTTAGATTTGAGATAGTGGTATTAATTTATTATTTGAATTTTTTGCTTTCCTTTTTACTGTCGACGTATTAAACAAAGCACCTGCCATGTTGTCTCTTCGCCGCGTTTGGTTGACTGGTAGAGAATGCCAAAGGCATTAAGTTCGCTATTGTACCTCTGTGCATGAAGTTTTGAATATATATACACCTTGAGCTTTGAGTAATGTCACCGTTCCCAGACCAGTGGTGTCGCACGTCGAGATCGAATTGCCTGAACATATTGTAATTAAACAATTAAAGAACCATTTACTGAAGAAGAAGAATAGTAGTTCATGAAACTGTTGCATAATAAGGGGTATTAAAACATGAGTGTGTATTTACAAACCTCGCCTACGGCACGGTTATAAAAATAATTAATATAATCACACGAATGTTATAACACCTAGTTATGTGCAGTTTAATACACTACTTTGTCTACACTCATACATTGGAATTGAACCTACTAAATACCTATTTTTGGATTTTCCATGCCATAAAGTCGTGATAACATTTATCATATAATTTGCCCGACTTTGCTTGTAAAAGGTTAAGAGTAATCGCCGTATCTAAAACATCGGGCGGAGTCAAATTTTCTTCACATTCACTGATATCAGACATTTTTAAGCAAGACTTAAAAAACTCATGAAATTCAGTACAACAAAACGTATGAATGGCGCCAAAACCCAGCATACATACTCGCATTAACCGCGTATGCGCTAAAGCGGGCGATACCACAGACAAGTAAAATTGGAATCAAAACTTTTTTATAATAGGTACTATAAAAATAGCGCGCCCGCTAAAGCTTTCTATTACAAAAAAAAAATATGGAAACTCCTTGGTGATATTAATTTCTTGGATTTGCCCTGTATCATAATAGAAAAAGAAATGTTTTATAGCATTATTTTGTTAGAGAAAAAGTGTTATAATAAGATTATATTTTTAAGTTTCGGTATTGTGTTTATAAAGTATGTCAATATAAACTCGTTTTGAAGTTTATAATTTGAATATAACGATATGAGAGTAGATAATATATTATTATAACATCGTATTCATCTGCCTCCATTAGTAACATGATAACTTGGTTTTCCATTTCAATATAACACAACACATCGAACATCAACACAACAACAACAATAATACAACATAATTGACTTTAGCTAATCGAGAAGAGTTTGTGCTCTCCTCGAGTTTCGTTTTTGATTTAGGAGTCTAGGATGGCACTAAAAAGGAGTTTTTAAACAAACATACATACAATTAAAAAAATCTTTCCTATTTATAATATTGGTATAGATAAAACAGGATCAAAAGTCAATGTTTGTAACGTATTTTTTCTAGAAACCCTGGGTTCCAACCGAAATAATGATAAATCTGTAAGGAATGCTTAAAGCACTATGATAAATGACACCCCGGTGGATAGACGAGGAACCAATCCAAATCCAAAAAAGGTAGATGAGACCAAAATTGCAGAACATATAAATTCATTTAATCCTTCCATATAGCGCTATTATAGACGTGAGCATTCTCGGAGTAGAAAATATCTTCCGTCTGACCATACAGTGATCAAAATGTATCAAGACTTTTACACACAACAAAATATGAAGGACCTTCCTGCTGACGAACAGATTTCTTATGAAGTCTATAGAAAAATTGTGAAGAAGTTAAATATTAGTTTTACAAAACTAGGACATGAAGAGAGCGAGGTTTCTGAAAAGTGTTATTATATTATTTTATTTCACCATATAAAATGTACAAATTGAACAATATAATTATTTTAAAGCTATTAAGAACATGCACAAGAATGAAAGATGAGCAACTGCGCCTGAGCTAGGCCGAGCCTGTATTTCAGGACGCAGTTTACTAAACAGAATATTTTTTTAACGACAGTAGTTTCGTTTAACATAATATTATATCACTTAAAAACTGAATAAGGTTTAACAACAAACAGAGTGAGTGTTGAACGATTGATGTGTGTTGTATGCTTGTGTTGAGTGTGTTTAAGTGAGTGTCGTGTGCTTGTGTTAGGTGTGTTTATGAGTTGATCTTTATCTTAAGATTTTAAGAAGATCTTCTGTAGTTTCGTAATCACAAGTAATGAGAAAGTTCAATAGTTTAAATTTGCATTCTCGTTTACTTAATGTATAGATGTTAAGAATATGTTTTAATTTATTGTATAGAAAAGGACCGGTGAAGCAGAAAAACCTATTTGTAAATGAGTGTTTAAATTGAAGGGACTGAGGAACTACAGCATTTCGACGACGCTTATGAATAATATTCCTGTCAAGAGGGGTGAGGAAGTGTTGCCTTAGGATTGTAGCTATGATGTAGAGTTGTCGAACGGTCGGTAGGTTCCATGACTGATACAAGAGATGTGTAGGGTAATCTATAGGTCGGAAGGAGCCAACTTTTAGAATTGCCCGTTGTGCTATTTCAAGAGGGTGCGGTATGGTTTTGGCAGCTCCACCCCAACATGAAATGCAGTAAGTTAGAAGCGATTGACAAAGGGCCCTTTAAACTTTTTTTAAAATTAAATATCTGCCACATGTCGTAAGTTCTTAAAAACATAAATGAGTTTTCTCAGTCTGGATTGGAGTAAAGATATATGTGCATTGAAATTCAGCGATGAGTCCAGTATGACGCCCAAATACTTAACCTCAGATTTTCTGATTAGACGTGGATGGATAGGGGTTTATAAGGAATTCGTGTATGAAATGGCATGTACACAGTTTTATCAGTGTTCAAGGTGAGAACATTTTGTTTCAGCCAGTCTGACACCTTGTTGAAGCCATTCTGTGCCAACGTGAAGGTTTTTCCCCAATTATTAGCAGAATATAGCAATGCTGTGTCATCAGCATAGGAAATAATGGTACCCTGGTCCAGTTTCAGCTCACAGAGGTCATTGAGGTAAACTAAGAAAAGTATAGGTCCTAGCACTGAGCCCTGCCTCTGCTATTGTATTCACAATCCAGAGTACGATGAGAAAAGTCACAGAATTTGTCAAGAATGCCGAAATTACGAACGACACTGGCAAAAATATACAGCGGCTAGGCAAGCTTACAAAATAGATGTTGAAAAACAAAATAAAGCTAACATCAACTCAGATACTGCCTATTTTGCAGCTGATTTAGATAAAGTAATTATGCTGCCACGTATGAATGATTTTAAAGTTGCAATGTTTTGGCCTAGAGTAATAGTATTCAATGAAAATTTGTGCCAATAGGTGATAAAAAAATAACACTACTTTTCAAACATTTGCATGCATAAAATGCATAATGAAGCAATTTGTGGTCACAAAATGCATGATATAACAAGCTGTTTCAAAGTATTTTTGCATGCAAATAGAGATCGCAAAAAAAATGTCATATGGCTAGGTAACCGCAGCCCAGAACAAAAACTCGTCGTCGGGTCGTTTTTTTTTACTAAAAAGAAAATATAATTTATTTAATACATAAATTTCATTTTATTAAAATCCACATCAATATAACTATAAAGATCTTACTTTTACCCAGCACAATTGATCATTATTATTTTTCCTTTCGTACAACGTAATTTTTCTGTATAAATTAAAAAAAAAAAATATCTCAGTTTCAAATTTGAAGCCGTCATAAAGAAAAAAGACGTATCTACGTCTTTTTTCTTTATGACGGCAGAATCAGCCCCATATTAACAATTGAAAAATCTAATTCCTTGGGGATAAAGTAAATAATCTAACCTAACCTTAATAATATTACTTATTCTTTAAGTCAAATAAAGAATCGTCCAAAATCAATAAACCTTGAGATATCTACGATACCAAATTCTTTGTAGAATTAAAAATAGCTTATAGTGGCCTTCACCAACTATTCATAAGAAAGTCTTCTCTTACTCGTTTCCTCGGAATCGTTGTCTGTGTGTATGTTTGTCTGATAATTATGTCAGTGCGGCAGGCAAGTTGCAAAAAAAAACGAATAAAATGCAACAGATTTATTACTTAAGTTCAATACAATTATTTATTGTTATAAAAATAGTGACAATTGTTCGATGAGGGAATCAAAAGTGAGGTAAATGCCTAAATTCGGTGCCGCCGTCCGGTCGGAGTCGTGCGTCACGTCGAGCCGATTCAGCATTTGCACGCTCGTTGCCAGGCTGATGCAATACTTATGTAGAACAGCGTCATTTCCTTTAGCTTGCGTATTTCGTAGATGATTGGTACTTAACATGTTTGTCTGTTTGTCTGTTTATCTGTTTATCTGTTTATCTGTTTATCTGTTTATCTGTTTATCTGTTTATCTGTTTATCTGTTTATCTGTTTGTCTGTTTGTCTGTATAGTCGTGAACGCATCACGTAAAATGTACGTTATATGTAGATAAGTTTTACACATACAAATTGTGCGTGACTTGAAGTATTACTTAGTTTTTTTTTTTCATCGCAATCAGTATATTCTATCAAAAGCTTGATGAATTTAAAGTGTTTAAGAAGTAAACATTTTGCGAATTCCCGCAACCTTAACCAGATCATCGCTCCACCAAGAGGAAGGGCTACCAACGCTGCGTCTTCCAGTACACGGTTGGCAGGAAAGTACTTTCCTTAAAAAGTCACGTTCCAAATTAATCCAAATTAAATTCATTCGAAGTGTATTAGACTATCATTTCTCAGAATTATCTGGGGTTTGCCTTTCGAATAATATGTAGCTACCTATTTCCGCTGATAAAAGGAAATAGGTATATTTCCATTTATCAGCGGATCAGATTTTTTTATTTATTTTTAAGTATAATTATACAATCTTTGGAATTACAATTTTTTTATTTTTTGTAGGTGATCATATATGATTTATCATAGGTGATTCCAAATTAATCCTAATTTAATTCATTCGTAGTACAATAGACTATCATTTCTCAGAAATTTCTGAGGATTACTTTACGAATACCTATTTCCGCTGATAAAAGGAAATAGCTATATTTGCTTTTATCAGCGGATCTGATTTTTTATTTATATTTAAGTAGAATTCTACAATCTTTGGAATGACAATTGTTTATTGTTTGTAAGTGATCGGGTTCCGCATATTGGGTTATAACAGTGATATTTTATCACCGACAGCGTCGCATTAGCGATTGAAAAATGCCAAAAATGTATGTGTGACAAGCGCTATTGAAATGTCACGTGATCAATCCCTACCATTTTGGCATTTTGACCATCGCACTTGCCCTCGCTGATTTCGAATGACAAAACAAAGCTCCGATTTTTTAAATATTGTTCACGTGGGGAAAAAACAAGTGTGAATTTTTGGTCGCGGCGACCCAAAATATAGTAGTTTTTAGGGTTCCGTACCCAAAGGGTAAAAACGGGACCCTATTACTAAGACTCCGCGGTCCGTCTGTCAGTCTGTCTGTCTGTCTGTCTGTCTGTCACCAGGCTGTATCTCATGAACCGTGATAGCTAGACACTTGAAATTTTCACAGATGATGTATTTCTGTTGCCGCTATAACAACAAATACTAAAAACAGAATAAAAATAATATTTAAGGGGGGCTCCCATACAACAAACGTCATTTATTGCCGTTTTTTGCGATAATGGTACGGAACCTTTCGTGCGCGAGTCCGACTCGCACTTTGCCGGTTTTTTATACTATTTTGATTATTGTTTGACTTAAAAATTCTTCATATTTCTGACCTCCTTGTAGTTCGGGTATAATTGTTCATAATGTTCAACATCTAACTAATTACGCAAAAGAGGAAGTTATAATATATATAATGTGGAATACGTCATTTTCGTCACCAACGTTTTGATTGTCACGTTACAAATCCCAAGAAAAAGACAGCGAATCTATTGCAATTCACCATCACAAATTCAAAAACTATGCTGCCACTTTGATTTTCTTAGGCCAATTTTTTACTCCGTAGTTAGTCTAACAAATCGTGAAATAATAAACCAGACAAATAACGATTTTTATCGAAATTTGAAACCATTGGTTATCATATTCAGACATTGGTTGAGTTAACAACGGATCAAAAAACTAGGCCTTACTGTCGCTCCTTCACTGCCATCATATAGGTTTCGTCCAACTTTCTCATCATCATAATCATGACAGCCGGCAGAACTGCTACTGCTGAAAATAGGCATTCCCCAAAGTTCGCCTCATCGACCGATCCTGTGTTTTTACTGTGTGTCTCGTATCCAGCGAATGCCCGCAACCTTAACCAGAACAGTGGTCTACCTAGTCGGAGGCTGTCCAACGCAGCGTATTGCGTCTGCCCGCTTCTTCGCCATTTAACGAGCACAAATCCAGACTCTGGCATGTTTCATATCTCACGATCAAACCTATCATACCAACAGCAACAAGCACCCTACCAATTTAAAGATACAAATCATAGATTTAATCAAAAAATTCGCCCGAAAAAATTACAATATTCGTTTTCCTTGCGCGGTAAATAAAACCATAACGGAAGGCTGGATTACCCCATCCAATATTATTACCAAATCAAGATAATCTTATCGAAATAAAAATCTGTGTTTTCATTAAATCAAACGGAACCCCAAAACGATATTACATGTGTTTACAAGCGCATCGTTTGTTTCCTAATCGCTAATTATCGTGGATTACCGAACGATATCGAGTATAAAATATATTTGAGTGTCCAAAGACATCGCATGACTAAAGTGGTCTTGTGACAGTGTGTTCAAAAAATATAGAACATCCAAATCAAGGAATGATAAGTAAGTAATTTTTAAATACTTTTAATAATAAACTATTGATCTCAATTTTTCATCATCTCTAACTTAAACAAAATGATAGACAATCAGTGATAACAATTATCAAAAACTGCTTAATGTATGGGATTGACACGTGCTACCGAATTGTTTTGTGAATCGAGATTTTCATTATGGCGTATTTACATTAGGTCACACACTCTTGACTTAAGGACTAACCCAGATTGTAGCTATCAGGTAATACAGACTCCGGCAGGGAATTCTACTGAAACTGCTTCAAATACCTATGTTATATATTGATACACAGCAGCTTCAAGTTAGAGTGGAAGCCTACCCAATATACTTGAGAAAAAGCTTGACAGATGATGATCGCTGAAGTATACTAGTGCTCGAGTCCTAATAAATTTTACATTAGTAAACCTTCGACCTTTTGCGAGATGCACGGGATCGGTCAATGTGGCGACGCCTGTGGGAGGCCAATTTCCAGCAGTGGACGTCTTTCGGCTAAAATGATGATGATGAGCACTACGACTAATCTCCCCTTCTCTTCTCTTTCAGAAGCCCTTTTCCTCCTGACAGCCTTGGCTCTTGTGCAGGCTCGTCCCAATGACGATGGCACTGATGACTGTGAGACCTTAGACAATGGTTGTCCCGTCGACTTCACCATTCACAAGCTGCTTCCCCATGAGGAATACTGCCATCTGTTCTACAATTGTGTCCGAGGAGAGAAGGTTTTGAGTGCCTGCAGAGAGCCTCTGTTCTTCAGCCCTGAACATCAGGTTTGTAAAAACAATAATTTTCTAAAAAAAATTAATTCTTTTTTTTTTAGGTTGAACGCTTTTTATAGTCATGAATGAAGAATTTTTTTTTTTTGTGTTTATGTTATTATATTAAACTTGCTTTCCGCGACTTTGGTCCAGTGGCCCACCCACACACACAGGATCCGTAAGTTTTTTGGTATAAAATCCTACTCTACATTATCACCGCGTATAGACCACTATACCCGGTGATAATGTATTGTAGGATTTAACATCTTTTACATCTTTTTTTTTTGTTAAAATTTTATGACTTTACAGAAGTAAATTAAATCTTCTGGTAAATTACTGATACCAACTACTACTGTTATAATCCACGCAAATTTTCTTTACGTGAGACATTTTGTTTTGAAACTCGATTAAATGAAAAAATGACATAAAAAAAACAAAAACATACATTTATAGGGTTTAACGTACGAGAAAATGAGATAGTATAAAATTGCCTTGAAGGTTTTTTTAAATCGCGTCACCTACAACTATTTATTTTATGGATTAAGTACACATAAAAGTACTATGGGATATTAAAGATTAACGAAGCAAAAATATATAAAAATAAAATGGCTTCTGATTTGGTTGATTTATATTAAATTAAACTATCTAACCACTTCTTTAAAGGTCTGTGTCCAGTTTTGGAAAACCAGCTGCGTGAATGATCGCCTCTTCACCTACCCAACCACCGTCGCTCCCGAGATTGAGTCTACCACAGCTCTTGGAGATGCCGATATCAGAGATGTCATAGGCAACGGTTGCCCCAACAACATCCATCACCTCCTGCCCCACGAAGATTGCAACAAGTACTACCGTTGCAACTTCGGTGCAAAGATCGAAGAGAACTGTCCACCCGGAACTGTTTTTAACTTCCAAATCCAGGTTAGTGTGTTCGTCGAATTCCATAAGAAACCGAATCATCCTATTGGTGCTCTTTTGTGTATCGCTTGTTAAAGAAATTGTGGTTTGTTTCACCATTTAAGGTAAAGTTTTCTGTTTGATTTTTTCACATAGATTGGTCTGCTAAATGAAGCATGTTAAGTGAAATAAGCTTATATTGTTGATGAGTTATTGTTAAAGAATTATGCAATTTGGTAGTTTTCATTGCAGCTTTCTCTAGTTCTGTTCCTGGGTCCATTATCTTCATAATTTTCATAAATGTTACTACTTATTTTGCATCATCATTTCTAGAGTTTGAAAACAAAGTTTTGCAGTTCCCTTTGCAAAATAAATTTCATAATACTTCAACAATATTGAATCGTGTGTTATTTATTCAGTAATTTGTTATATCCAAACATATTTAGATAAATTATAGATAAATGTAAAAATGGTAAAAAAAAAAGTAATATTTATATTACTTTTATATTTCCTATTTCGTATACAGGTGTTTGTATCTTTAACACCTTGTCTTTGAGTATGAGCAGGGAAGAGTTATTTTGAAAATCATTACTCAAATTGTATACCTGATAAAAAGGCAACTAAACAATTTTTTTAACAAAAATACCTGTATAAATTCATTGTAAATTATTCAATGTCTAGATTATGCCTGATATAATATATTTTAGTATTGATTTCGATTTACGCATTAACAACAAATCACAAATTTTAATGTATAATTTGCTTGGTTTGATAAGTCTGAAAATAAATCCTTTTTATTCTAATATTATGTTGTAGACTATCTGCATAATATTTTGTAGACTATAATACTTTTCTAGAATATAGACATTTTTGAAGATAAAACAGAAACTAGGAAAGAAATTGTAAAAACTAATTCGTTTAATATAAATGCTTGATATACTACTACTACTCATAATTTCATTGATATTGTCATGATGAATCTTTGGATGGTTTATTACCCAAAATAATTCACCAAATGTAATTTTCTTACATCTATTAAAATCTAATTCGATGCCTAAAAATCGAAAAATTGTTATAAAATGTTGTTTTTTTTTCTTAGGTTTGTGACTGGCCCTTCAATGTGCCAGGATGCGCAGGAAGTGCAGGCACTACTGCAGCACCTCAACCAGACAGCAGCGAAGAAATATCTCTCCCAGATGACCCTGTCACACAACCACAAACCGAAGCTCCTGAGATCACTACAACAACGGCAGCTCCTGTCAGCCCAACAACAACAACGGCTGTTCCCGAAACCACACCAACCCAAGCGCCCGACACCACAACAACTGCTGTTCCCGAAACCACACCAACCCAAGCTCCCGACACCACTACAACGGCTGTTCCCGAAACAACACCAACCCCAGTTCTCGACACCACAACAACGTCTGCACCCTCTCTCTGCCCAGAATGTCCACCCAGCCCAGTCAACCCAGCAGATAGATGCAAGGAAGAATGCAACGTTGCCCCATGGGCTCATGCTGAGTGCGACAAGTACTACATTTGCATCGGTGACCAGTTCTTCCTGAGAGCCTGCTCTGAGGGTCTTCACTTCAATCCAACCACTCTGACTTGTGACTTCATCTGCAATGCTGGATGTGTGAGGAACATCCCACAGATCACCAGGCATTACGATGGTATGCTTATGTTCATTCCAAATGACTTCAACAATAAGCATGATATGATGGAACTGATTGAACACGAGCTTGTAGGAGAACTTTAAGTCAATGTTAGAGAGAGAGCTTTCGCAAAATTGATGTTGTCATTATTCAAATTATTATGATATTATGTTAATTATATGAATTATAAATGTTTATATGTTGTTTTCTAAAGAGAAAGATTGATTTCTTACTAAACTGTAAGGACTTTTTTTTCGTTTTGCTATATACTTGACCTTTATTTATTAAATTATAATATTTATTTAAAACTAGCTAGTTATCTGTTAATAGTCGTTGTATTTTTTACTGCCTATCAATTCTATAAAAGCCTAAGTTACGTTGTGTTATTTTATGGGAGTCCAACCCACCGTAACACAAACACCAAAACTTTATTAATCATTATTATGTTTTCATGTGGGAATCTAACCCACATAAAAATCATGAAACCAGATTCCTAAACAATCGTCTACCAGTATGTCAGGTAGGACTTGAACCCAAATTCCATGACAATACCATCCACATCGACTCTCAACCAAATAAATCATACGGGACTTGAACCCGCTACATTTAATCTACAAATTCATCTAACATAATGAGACCGTTACCTATACCTATAGTCGTTGTAACTTTTATCGTTTAAAAATTCTATATAATAATAATAATTTATTTTATTTCAAAAAGGATTAGCCTAGGTTACATCAGTGTTTACATTACAAAAATGGGCATGGCTATTACACATAATAAGATCCCTGTCCTTCAAACTAGGAAGACCTGTATCTTGAAGAACAGTATAACCCTAACACTTTGTGTTATCTTTGTCGTAAAAACATTCGATTGTATTATCTAAAATATTTTAACCGTAGTAACTCTTTTTGTGCCTAACAAATAATAGAAGCTTAACTTACGTTGTGTTGTTTTTTTGTATTGTGTTGTTTTTTGTAACCCGTTATTGTTCTTTCTCGTTGCACTGACGTTAGTCAGTACATTTAATGACGAGAATCCTGGTCACGGCACCACATGTGACTGTTCCTAAACGACCCTAGGTTGATAAAAATTTCGTTTTTCCTAATATGTCCTAGATTTAGTGTTAATGTCGGCCCTTTTTTTATAAAAGGGGAACAACGCTCCGCCATCCGCGTTGCTCAATGAACTTCGTACCATCGACTGGGTAATTCTCTTCCGACAAGTGAATTCCAAATTATGTTTTTGTTTGTTTTGGAATTCACAGTTATAAAATTATAACTTGGAAGTGGTTTAGAAGGATAAAATATAACTAAAGGGATATAAACTAAATTGTTATAATTAACTAAAGCTTGTGTGAGAAACTCTTTACACTAATGTATAGAGTATTTAAATCAAAGACCGAATAATGGTCGCGGATAGTGAATATACATTCAAGGATTAATACAGATACAAATAACTAAATTAGCAGAGAGTTTAACTCAGGAAGTAACTGGAGTTGATAATATCAACTCTCCTGCAGACAGCCCCAAAAGCGCCCATCCCGCCATCATTTCGTAGTGTCATAGCTGGTAAGAAGAAATGATGAAACAAACTTCCAGCTCACATTTCTGTCTGATAGCCTTAAGGGCTAAATAAGTAAAACAATAGTGAAGTATGAAGTTAATTAGACAAGGGATTGCAAAGTGCATTATTTACCTAACGAAAGGGAGTTGGTAGGATCGCTACGCTTGCATTGATAAATAAGTTTATTTGAATAACGTTAATGAGTACTTTGACAAAAGTCTAGACTTCCCACCCAAGTGACGTGAGACCGCTTTTCAGCAGCAGGTCCGTCGTAACGTGTACTCTGGACCTAGACTGCATTTTCTAGTGAGAATTTGCTGCGGCTCCAAGAGTACAGGCTACCTAAGCTCTAGCATGCCTTGCCCAGTCCTAAGACAGTGGTCAGTTTTGTGCCTAATTCCCTCTGCCATTTGAGCGAGACATGCTACCAGATACACTGGACGCGGGCTATAATAAGTAGCACTCTCTCGGCCTATTCACCCTTTACTAAGACAATACAAAAATAACGCAAGCGTACCGTAGACTCAGTCTGTAGCAGAACTCAATGCGAAAGCTACTTGCCGTACGTCGGAGCGGATTTATTCGTCGCTTCTCTTCTCCTTAAACTGCCCATTGCGTGGATTTTGGGGCCGTTCGGAACGGCAGCCATCCAATATCGTGTCTCGCTAAATAGTGACGATTTAGTAATTGCCTACAAAACGGCTTGGTGTGGTTTTAACGAGACACGTTCCCTAAGCGTCATTAGACGATGTAATTTGCGGTTTTTTGTGAAGCCTACCGGCTGAAGCCTACCCCCACTCCCTGGAATCTGAGCGACAGCAAGTATTTCGCGAAGTGTTCTGAGCTAGACCTTCTTAGGAAACAGTATATTTTAACAACTAACATTTGGTTCTCCTACGTGCTCAATTAAGAGCGGCCATATTTAGCCTATTTTATACAGAAAAGAGTATTAGCGGCTCCGCCTTCCATGTATGTAATGTCAGTTAACTCTAAATAAAGGTCCTTAATCAATGAGTAATTGTTTAGTGTATAAATGGTGAATTAGGGTATGAAAGTGTGAAAGAAGACTTCACCGCGTCCCTTAACCAAATGTTCGTGACAAATGCCTGCCAAGGTTGGATTGGAGGATTGGAGGATTTATACAAGGACTCGCCAGGCTAGAATAAATAGTACATTAGTGAATTGTCCCTACCTATGTAATACAATAATTAAAACTTACCACAGACATTCCAGCACTCACTCACACTGTATTAATACGAGATTAGACTAAACTATAATTAACTTAATAATTAAACTCGTTAAACCGATAGTTACAACGACGCGACTTTTTCTTATTCGTTCCAAGCCTTTCAGTATTCGACGAGTACGGACTTCTTTCGATCTCTCAAAATCAGTCCGTACTCTCTGCCCGCCTAAAGTCAAGTGTCCCACCTCTCGCTTCTACAAGCCCGTCTCCAACCTTCTTTCATCCGCAAACCACCTGCTTTCTCTTCAGTTCAGTTTTTTGTGCAACGCTTAATTGCTTTGGGGCTGGTTCGTGTTAGAAATCAGATATTCCAAGACTCTTTAGAATATTACTTTTGTATTATTAAGGCAATTTATGAGCATGTTTAAAAGGTTCGGTATTTTTTATCCTGTTTAAAATGATCGTGTTCCATAGTTTATGACATTGCCTGTGAGACCGTACTTCAAACCCGAAGGTCCGTTTCTCAATGTGTTCACCACATCTGGCCGGCCATGCGTAGTTTTTAAATATTAAAATATAGAGATAAATGACGTGTAGTCACAGTATGTATACAAGTTATCTACATTTATTCCGTATATTTTACGTGATGCGCGCACAACTATACAGACAAACAGACAATGCACCTAGAATCACTACACACTATACTACGTACAGGTATGAAGTATTAAAATAAGTTAAAACATTAACATCCGAAGCAGTTAAGTTATAACCAATCCCAACTCACGGCGCCCGTTCACGAACTTGACGCATGAATCGGCACCACCCAGCTCAACCAGAATTTTTCTAACAGCACAAGCCGCCGAACTTAGCCGCCCTGCAAGTTATTTTAAATGAGGAACCCTTTGTAACCTTGAGTCTACCGTGATCCCCAGGAAAACAAACCGTTTTATCGACGAATTCTAGCTTCTCCTTGTTCAATATAATGCCACAATCAGTACTTTTGACATTGGGCAAGAAACATTTTACGCACTTGGTTTTTTTAACATTTAAAACTAAATTATTGGCAGTGAACCAATCCTGAACCTGCCGTAGCGCGTTATTTACGTCGTCAACGTGACAAGTACGTCTATTTAATTAAAAAAATAAAGATGTGTCATCAGCAAATAACACGTTGTTTAGTTTGTTTTCCAATAAACGGGGTAAATCGTTTATGTATATTAAAAATAAGAAAGGACCTAAAAAGTGGTATAACCTTACTTTATTTCATTACATCCAGAAAGACTCCTTGATCCACACACAAATTGAAAATTAAAGCTAAGTGTGACGCTATAGTCTGAATAATGGTGGTACAAGCTTTGATGGACATTCCCCACAGATCTTCAGTCGGTTTGATATTGATTTGCTTAAAAGCTTTTATTACTGTTATGGGGTTTATATGTGAAATAACTTTTCACATATAAACTCCATAACAGTACATAATAACAACAACAACAACAGTACATATACAATACATTCGGGCAGGCTGAAACGTAAGCGTTTAATAATCCAAAAGCAAGCGAGGGCGAAGAATTTAAGGTTTCAGTAGTTTTAATTGGGATGTTAGTAAAGAAATTTACAAATTCTTGCGCAACTTTTTTCCAGTGTTAATACAAGGCTTATGGCCATTTAGCTCGTAAAGTCTTTCCCTACTTTTTCAAGTAAGTCCTGTAGTCACCCAGTCACTGAATAAAAACTTAGGGCATATAGTTTTAGTATACTTCTTAAAAGTGTTATTGAACTCTTTTTGAACCACTGAAAAAACTTCATCATACAAAAGATAGCCATCATTCACTGTGAGGTTCTAATCGCTTAACTTTACTGATTAAAGTGCTGTTAAATTTATTTAATTTACCGGATGTTATTGGTCTGGATTGAGTTTGCACTTGTTTTATTAGCATAATGGACTCAAAAGCCACCAGTAGACAACTATGATCCGAACGCAGATAATTTATAATGGCCTTGTCCAAGTAGTTGCAGCAACAAAAAACATTATCAATACACGTAGCAGAAGTCAGTGTAGTTCGGGTTGGTTCCATAAACACATGTGACTGCTAGGTTAGGTTAGGTTAAAACTGAGGTCCCCCCGGTGGGTACCCGCATTGTCGAGGCGGGGGGGCTCAGTAGCCGTGGCTTGGACAACCACGGTGAAGCCAAGAGGAACCCGAGGAGGTGCCGCTCGTCAGGGCTTTTGCCGATAAGCCGACGACGTAGCGGCCAACATGTAGGTTGCGGTGTTGCCTAGGCGACATCGCAACTGAGGCGGGCCGCGATGTGGTAAGGCCGCGGCGGGAGAGGAGTGCCGGTATTACGGTGCGCCGCTCGCCCTACCCTCCGCGGCCTGCACGGGTTCGCCACCGTCTGATGGCGGACGCGGTGGTTCCGCAAGGGAGGAGGAGTGTCGGTATAGCGGTGGCCGATAAAAAAAAAAAAAAAGTTTAAAACTGAGGTGATGACTTGTCGTTGCCGACCCTCCTTTGACGTAGGATGGTCGGCGGGGGCAAGTCGGTGGTAGGAGGAGGCGGTGGAGCGTCGGTCTCGACGCTCTGGCCTTCGCGGGCCAGATGCCGCAACGTAGGGGACCGTAAGGTCCAGCGCGGTGGAGGGTACGGCGCGGCACACCGTCTAGGTGTGCCCAGCGGGGGAGTAGCTGCGCCATGCCCTGAGGAGGTGTCAGGCAGGTCCTCTCGCTTCCCGGTGTGGTAAATCCATGCTGGGGAGCGGGGAGGCCTGGGCGGCGGTTGCCTCCTTTTGCGAGGACGCCATGTCGCAAAAAGAGGCAGCGGTGGACATGGGAGCGGGCGGTTGTACGATTGCCTCCGCCTACCTCCTGGTGGTGATTAGCGGGCGGCAAGCGCGGGGTCACCTGACGTCTGCATTGCACAATCATCACCCTCGTCGGGCGGGAATGGCCGAGCACTCACGGTCATTCCCGGGCCCCTCCACTGAGGGAGGGGCGTGCGGGGCCCGCCATAATGGTGGGCAGTCGTCGGCGGAGGACTGAAAGTAAAGGCTGTGCCGGTTTCCCAGTCCTCCTCCATAAAGACGATGCGGGAGTGCGCTGGGTTATTTTAGTGGGTATACCGGGCTTGCCCGGGGAGTCCCACATAGCCCGCCCATGCCCCCAATGGGCGGGTATGCGTAATGCATTTTTTCCCAGCGTTATCAAAAAAAAAAAAAAAGTTTAGGTTAAAACTGGCTGGTTTCCGCAACTCCACGACCAAGCGTAATGCTATCTGAATTATCTTCTAGAATATTAATATCAAAGTCACCACAGACAATTACTAGTTTATTACCCATTGCTCGAAGCTTGCTTTGATTGCTTTGATTGGCTGGCTTGGTTTGCTTGAGGTCGTGGGTTCAAATCCGGGCAAGTACCAATGTGACTTTTTTAAATCATACTTTCTAAGTTTACTTGGACATCACAGGCAACAGTGAAGAAAAACATCGTGAGGAAACCTGGACTTATATAGGTAATGTAAGTCTGAAATAGCCAACTCAGAGGCCTGTGGGATCCCAGAGGCGGCTTAATTATAACTCTGACACCAGAGGTGGCCACACCTCACACGAAAAGAAGAAGACCCATTGCAAGTTTTGCCAAAACATCTTCCATCACTGACTCGAATATAGTGTAGTTCTTATAATTAGGGGATCTGTAAATGCACACTCAGGACTCTGGACAAATCAACGCTATGTTCAACTGATAGGTCTACTATATCTTTACGACGTTTTGATTTAATACCATTTTTAATTAATATAAGTGAACCCCCACGCAACATAATATATCTGTTAAAACAACTGTCCACAGTACAATTTTCATAATTGTTTAGCATTGCATAATCTTTTAAGCTAAGGGAAATGACGCCGTTCTACATAAGTATTGCATCAGCCTGGCAACGAGCGTGCAAATGCTGAATCGGCTCGACGTGACGCACGACTCCGACCGGACGGCGGCACCGAATTTAGGCATTTACCTCACTTTTGATTTCAAAATCGAACAATTGTCACCATATTTATAACAATAAATAATTGTATTGAACTTAAGTAATAAATCTGTTGTATTTTATTCAGTTTTTTTGCAACTTGCCTGCCGCACTGACATAATTAGCGCAGTCGGTAGGACCCTCGAGGATCGCAAAGTGTCTACCAGCTCTCCTGGAGGTTATCAAGCCCCGTTCGATGATCTAGATCTACACGTCATGACGTCTGCAACGGTATCCAGACATTGATACAACGAGAAGGCCGAGATGCAGTTCATGTGAGTAAATTAAAATCTTTTTAGTGGATTGCTCATCCTAATCTTTAAGTTTACACGTATTCATAACTTTTCCAAAATTTTCCATCCAAGAGAATCGCGGAGCGTTAGGCTAGAGAGTAGGCAGAGAAGTAGATCTTGTGCTCAAGATTTTAAAAGAGCAATTAACTTAAGTTCTAGTGTTAGTTTAGAGCATAAGATGGCAGACTTAGATAGCATTTTTAAGGCCCTTCGATTGGTGCCTGAGTTTGACAGTAATGTTAATGTGTTAACCAGGTTCATACAGTTATGTGACCAGTTGGTGGACGAATTTATTACCAGGCAGAGTCCATCTACTAAACTTATGGCAATAGCCCTTATCAACGGTATACTTATTAAGGTGACTGGCCCCGCGGCACGATTAATCAATTCAAATGGCATCCCATAAACTGGACTGGTATAAGCAAGTCTCTTGTAAATAATTTATCAGACCAACGAGATGAGACGGTATTATACAATGATTTGGCGTTATTGTCACAAGGGTCCGACAGCCCTCAAGAGATTTATGAGAAATATCAGAACTTGTTCAGCACATTGATGACCTACGTTACTCTACACCAGGATCTATTATAATCAGAACAACGCACCTAAATTTGTGCCACATGGTAACGCGCCCGCACCGCAGAACAATTTTGAACAGCCTAGACCTATGAGCGGTGTCAGCCATTTTGTGCTGAGACCTTTGCCACCTAGTAGCGCATTAAGGGGACACGACTGGGCTAAGTCCGGTAATCCTCCGTCTAACAACTATTTCAGGAGTAAGGAAATTAATTTCAATGATTGCTCTAATTATTACGACTACAAGATTATGTTTCCGATTAGTATTCCTACTATGAGCCTATGAATGAATACTATGACGGATATTACTTTGCCGGTTACGATCAAACTTGCCCCAGCAGCCCGAAACACCTAACAGTACGGTAAATGATAAGTCAGCTAAGTCGGTTACTGTAAAAGAGGATTTTCAGAATGCTCAGCAGTCAGACAGACCAAAATAGAAGTTAATCTTCAAACATAACGCCAGTTTCCGTACTTTCAAATTCGAAACCCACCTTTAAAGCTTCTCTTAGACACGGGTGCTCACCAGTCCTTTATTAGCCCCCATGCGGTTGAAACTTATTTTAATAACATAAAATTAAATTATGACCCCTTTGAAGTTTGCAATGTACACGCGGTAACGCGTAGCAACTATTCAATAACCTTACCTTGTTTCACAGAGTTAAACGATAGTGTTCGCATTAAGCTTTTTGTATATAAGTTTCACGATTACTTTGACGGACTAATAGGGTCGGACCTATTAGATAAGTGGGAAGCTTCCATTGATTTTAAGACCAAGTCGCTGTAATAAAACATGCATTGAACCCCACACAAGTTTACGACTCGCAAAAGGAGTGACATGAGCTCTATCTATTCATTTATTTCGTCACTCTCAAGTCCGATGGGACAGCAATCCGATATGACCGAGAAGAGATCGGTTGAAGAATTTTGTGTAAATTACGAGTCAAATCCTAGATGAATGTCAAAGTGCAGGCTAGAAAATGAATTGTGTGATTATTCTGGTATATAGCGCTATGGCACATACTGATAATGTAGTGTGTTACTAACAATATGGACTTTAAAGTCTGCAAATAAAAGATTATTATTAAGTTCGCCTATGTACCTGTAACCTTGCATCAAGTTTTCTATACAAATATTAATATTATAAAGAGGTAAAGTTTGTGAGTTTGTGAGGTTGTAGGCGGTAATGAACTGATGAACTGCACCGATTTTGAAAATTCTTTCCCCAGTACAAAGCTACATTATTCCTGTGTCTCAAAGGCTATAATTTATTTTAAAAAAAATAGAGATCCTTATTTAAATTTCAATAATGTAATCCGACGAAGCAACATTTTGCCTATAAAATTCATTCTTTGGCGTGCGCTGAGAAAACCATTGATGATACATAAAAATATAAAACTACACGATTAAACTACTCATTATTACCTACAAAAAAGACTGCGAGAATATATATCTGACTATCATAGTTAAGTCACAATAGCAGCTTTTATGTTCTAAATTTTAATTCAATCGCCGGTAGAAACAAAAGTTGTTTACATTTGTATTGTAGTATTATTTCTTATACAAACAAATTGTTTAACAAATTGGTAGGTAGGTAGGTTGGGTAGGATAGGGTAGGGTAGGTATGGTAGGTAGGTACTAGAATCAGTATTCGTTAATTAATTTCTCACTCATACCTTTTACATTTTTAAATATTTCGTAAAAATATACATAAACTACGGAACGCCTCATGCTACGATCCTTACACACTTCTTTTGCTTCGTTTTAGTTCATAGGTACATCTTAAAAACAATAAATTAAAAATGGATGAGGATTGGGATCAGGGTCTAAGCTACTGGTGGCAGCTAAAGCTCCAGAGACAGCACCCTCTTCACAATGCGAGCCGTGTCGAGGACTCTTACCTTCTGTATCAGTACCCTGATCTATGCACAACCACAGCTTCGACAGATGGTCGTCGAGGTTTTTGGCCATCAGGCCTTTGGTGTTTACGACAATCGGCACAATGACAGCAAAGTCTATATTCTACATCTCGACAACCTCAAATGCTATGTTCTTCTTTTTCTTTCATCTTTTGGTTGTACCTGCCATGTTTTATCTCTGCACCACCCTAAGGTCAACAGGTAGAAAATAAGTCCGCCTTTGTATTTGTGCATAAAGTTTTAATAAATAAAAGCAAACAAAGATTATTATAATATATCCATCATTCTAAATAGTGTTGAGATACATAAGAGGCTTTTCCCCCGACGAAAACACTGAAGATATGTCTTTTTAATCAGTATCATTTTGATTAATATGCGTTACTTAAATATTATCTACTTATCTTTATCAACAAAATATTGTTTCCTTCCTAAAATATTATTGATCGTTGTAGATCTTAACGATTTAAATTTTATAAAATATGAGTCATTAAAATGAAGGTATCGGCAGAGTTTATTTAGAATTCAGTATTCGAGATAGTTATCATATTTTGGAACAACAAGCTTCTATTATACATGACTCAGTTCAAATTCCATTGCGAGATATATCTACTTTCTTAGTTTAACTAAAATACGTATACAAAGCGCTAAAGTCGATACCTGAGTTGGTGGCGATAGACTGAAATTATCTAGAGTTATTAATTCAAGAATCTATAATTTGACCAAAAAATCTAAACATCCATTAATTTACATTGGGCCCGCATGGTTGATTGCAGTCCACTCCCTCTCAAAGAGAGTTGGCCAGTTCCCCAGCAGGAGGAACGATTTAGTGTGATTATACTAATCGAAATTCAGTTCACAGAGCGTGCACGACGCGATAAAAAGTCTCCACGATTTTTGTCGTTAAAATCAGTTGTTTATTTGAAAATTATTAGTCCACATTGCAATGTGCCAGGCAAGTTATCAAATTACTATAGGAGGAGAGAATACGACGATATATATATATTATAAAAACTTTGCCCCACACTAGGAATTTCTTCCTGTATCGTGGGTACGTTTACAAACATATAAACTCACATACATAAACCCTAGAGCCGCAACAACTGTCTGTAGGTCATGCAAATATTTGCTGTGCGGGAATCGAACCCACAACACGCAGCGCAGCAGTCAATCGCTCAACCACTGCACCAACCGTGCGCGGTATCTTCTCGTCCAGTTTACCTCAGTGTCTCAAGACAAAAGTCTATGACCAGTGTGTGTTGCCAGTAAGCACCTAAGGGACCGGGACGTGGTCGCTCACAATAGGCCTTATGCCAAAGCTAAATACTTTGGACACGTCTCTAGGCGGGATGGCGACTCCATAGTACGGCTGGTCGTACAAGGAAAAGTGGAGCGAGCCAGATCGCGCGGCAGGTCACTTATGCGCTGGATTGACCCAGTGAAATCCGCAGAAGGAGGCCGCATATCTGACTGCGCCAAACAGTCCGCCAACAGGGAGAGATGCCGGGAGATCGTGCGGAGAGCTGTGTCTGCATCTACCACCGACGTGGACGCCTCGATATGACCACGTCCGCTCTGAATGAATGAGAATAAAAGCAGAGCTTTAAGTCACTCAAAGGGCCATGGAGAGGACTATGGTCAGCGTTTCCTTGCGTGATCGCATTAGGAATGAGGATATCCACAGGAGAACCAAAGTTACCGACATAGTCCGAAGATTTGCGAAACTCAAGTGGCAGGCTGCCACAAGGCCCGATTTTTCGTAGTTGGAAATGTTGAAAATGGCGGTTTCAGTATTTCACTAACAGCTAGGCACACAGACTTATGAACCTTAATTTGTGAAGACTGGTTGTGTTTGTAAGTACAATGGTTGCAAGTGCTACTGGCGATCATAAGGTCCTGGGTTTGATTCCCTGGTTAAGCGGATTCAATGAGTTTTTTTCCTAAAATTTCTCACCTCAGACGCGCGTTCGGATTAAACTTCAATAATTATTTATTTTTTATGCACCTGCCATGTTATCTCTCTACCACCCTTGGTTGACTGGTAGAAAATACCTCAGGCATTAAGTCCGCCTATGTACCTGTATCCTGCATGAAGTTTCAAATAAATAAATCATCTCTTTTTGTTCGTTAATGTCATTTATACTGTTGAAAATTGTTATTCTACATTGTAAAGGAAAGCAATTATATCAACTATTGGAGGATGAACAGCACGATGATTTTCTATTATATTATTAATATAGAACTAAACAGAGACTTGCCTATCAAGGAGTTATATACAACTAGAGACCGAAAAAGATCCTTTTCAATATGGGTATAAAACAATAAATGGTAATTATATTGTCTGATGATAATAATATGTTTAGGCTTTTCGAGCGAGATGCGTGACACTAATCATCCGGGAGTGAGACCATCTTACGGTCTCTCGAGTCTCGGTTTCTCTGTTTCTTGTCTCGGTCTCGCTCATGAATTTGCATACACAGCCATACAAAGCCTAATGATAAGTAGCAGTTTCGTCTATGGTAGCTGTCGCGGTGCGAACTCATATCTGAAGATTTTCCTTTCCTTACTTTAAAAGTCTTTTTAATTTATATTCTATTTGAAATAACATTAAATATTAAAATTATCACTTTTTATATTTTAATCTCAATTTTGACTTATATTGCGTTGGTAATATGACCATTGACCAATGGCAGCTGTAGTAAACAGTTGAGTTTGGTAAAAAGTCTATGCGTTTTATGTAATCCTTTTGTTCACGGAATAAAAATCTAAATCGGTTGAACGGAGTGTAAAAAGGTTTATAAAAATGTCATTTTTCCATTTGAAATAACAATGTTATTTCAAATGGAAAAATGACATTTTAGAGTGTATGTTAATAAAAATTGTTGATTATTTTGTTAAGAATCATGTTATACGGCTATTGTATTGATAAATTTTAATAAGAGCAGTGCTCCAAAGCATATATAAATTCTGTAATTTTTCATAGGATTTTATGTTAATTTAGAGCCCAATTTTTATGGTATAAAAATACCATATAAATAAATAAATATATGATATGATGATATATATATATGGGACTAAGAGAATAATCAGTGCACTATGCACAATGCCCGGGCATTATGAATCAAGTCAAATTGGACAATGTCATGAATACTGATTTTACCTTCTATATTTATCACATTGTCATTCTGAATATTGCTATGTAACGGTTGGGTAATTATGGTCAATGAATTTAGTCCAAGAGCGAGCGAAGCGAGCTCGGAAGTTAAGCACCGGGACACGGATAGGTTAGGTTCGAAGGGGATGTCTTCTTCATGTTTGGGTACTTTAGACCTGAAGACATTATAAATAATGCAGTATTAATCACTTGGTCCATTACATGTATACTACATAGCTTCTGCCAGCGGGTTGAGAGATGAAATTATCCCTAGAGAACGTAATGCCAGGATAAAAAGTATCATATGTTACTGTCCTTTTCCAGGGTCCAATATTTCTCTGTACCAAAATTTATCGAAATTGGTGCATTGGTTAAGGTATGAAAATGTGGCATACAATCAGATAGAAAGACAGAGATCATCTCTAACTTTGAATAGATTCGGGTTGAATGCGTTCGGAAACATCGGATTGACGCCGAAAAATTGAAAGAGATTGATAACCTGATAGATCCCACTTGGCAATCCCATACATGTATGACATTTTACCAATCGCTGTCTGTTATGTCGTTGATTGAATGACACTTACTTGTCTAGAGTCTTAGAAGGCCTCCCGTGCACAAAGCAGCCACGGACTCCCGGCAGCCATTAGTACGCGCCTGATTGCACGGCAGTTCGTTGGCTGCGCGCAGCCAGACCGTGTTTAGGCGAATGTATGTGGCTGCTGTCAATGTCCGCGCATTTGTCGTAGCAGCCAGGCATATTTTTAATTCCGAAACTCGAAGAAATCACCAATTTTAGTTCTGTAGTTATACAAGCTTGCGGAGTATCGTATTCTAGTGTAGTTAAAAAAACGGTCTGGCTTTACGAAAATGCTTAAATTTGAGCCTTTTAAGTGCCATTCTAGAAAAACAGGATGAATCCAATGTGGTTTCTTTGTTTTCCGTTTTTAGCGAGGTAGTTAAAAAATTATAAGTTCTTCCACGTCCATATCGCTCGACGAAAGGGTCACAACAGGTCGTCAGATGGCTGCTCAAATATTTCGAATTTCGATTTACGACAGAACTGGCCGATAACGCCTCAAATTTTACACGTCATTCTACAGCGATAGCGATTGTCAAAAAATGTATGGGACTGACAAACGCTAATGAAATATCACGTTATCAATCCAAATTTTTTTTTTTTTTTCGTTTATTTTCCAATTCATTAAATAACACTTATTGTATAACATTTATAATCGTCATCGCTGGCAAAATTACAATTTCTCCTGAGGGAGTGGTTACTCTTGTTTTGAAGGCTTGGCGGGTTATAGTTGGTAGAGAACACCGATGTTAAAGTTATTATTGTTTGGTTTGGCCTTTTCATTCATAGTATATAATATTCTGTGAGTTTCATGTCTCAATTATTTTTGTAAGTCTGAGTGGTTGGCACTACACTAGTTTCGAGACAAATTTAATATATGCCAACATGGTTTTAAAAGGGACCTCTAATTAAACTAAATGTTTATAATTGTTAAATACAATGTTTAATGTGCCTTATTTAATTTAAAACTAGGATAAACTAAATATAAGACATAGAATTAAGAGACGATTTAAATTGTAAACTTAAAATTTATTTACAATCAATTTTACAAATAAAATCATATTTTTAGAAAAACATATTTTTTAATCATATGCCAGATTTTAATTTAATTCAACAATACAATAATATTAAGAATTCATTTTAGATTTATATAATTGAACCTTGAATTCATAAAATAAAATAAAGTAGGTTTAAATCAAATTGATAAAATTTCGTGTATGTGATGGGAAAACAATACATTCAAAACTTATACCGATAGCGTAAACAAGGATATTATTGGTGATGTTCTTCAGAAAGGCCAGGTGTGCAATACTTGGCGAGACCTGTCTCTGCCAGGAGAAGTGTGGGCCAAGCTGGCAGAGACAGAAAAAAAAATCCTTACAATAGTTAGCATCATCCCTCCCATACGCACAAAGCGTTTTGCTAATACTTTCATTGTGCGCACAGCTAAGGAGTGGCATTTCATTCCGGAGTCCTTTTGTTCCCTGATAGCTACAACCTTTGGGACTTTAAGTCAAGAGTGAATAGGTTTATTCTAGGCAAGCGTGCTTCACCGTAGACCACATAATCGCTTAACATTAGGCGAAATAGTGGTCAAACTCGAGCCTAAAGATTATAATAAAAAAAAAATATAGAAATTAACCGGCAATTTTCAAATACATCAATCTGTCTCTTTAACACAATTTCAAAAACAACATATAAACATTTATAATTCATATATTCAACAAAATATAATAATAATTTAAATAATAACAACATCATTTTACTTGACTTACAGTTCTCCTTCAAGCTCGTGTTCAATCAGTTCCATCATATCATACTTATTGTTGAAGTCATTAGGAATGAACATAAGCATACCATCGGAATGCCTGGTGACCTGTGGGATGTTCCTCACACATCCAGCATTGCAGATGAAGTCACAAGTCAGAGTGGTTGGATTGAAGTGAAGACCCTCAGAGCAGGCTCTCAGGAAGAACTGGTCACCGATGCAAATGTAGTACTTGTCGCATTCAGCATGAGCCCATGGGGCAACGTTGCATTCTTCCTTGCATCTGTCTGCTGGGTTGACTGGGCCGGGTGGGCATGTTGGGCAGACAGGGGGTGCAGCCGTCGTTGTGGTGTCGGGAGCTCGGGTTGGTGTGGTTTCAGGCACTGCAGTTGTTGTGGTTTCGGGAGCTTGGGTTGGTGTGGTTTCGGGAACAGCCGTTGTTGTGGTGTCGGGAGCTCGGGTTGGTGTGGTTTCAGGCACTGCAGTTGTTGTGGTGTCGGGAGCTTGGGTTGGTGTGGTTTCGGGAACAGCCGTTGTTATTGTTGGGTTGACAGGAGCTGCCGTTGTTGTTGTGATTTCGGTTGCGTCGGGTTGTGGTTGTGTAACAGGGTCATCTGGGAGGGATATTTCTTCACTGCTATCTACTTGTGTGGTAACGCTGGGTACTGTAACTGTTGGGCCTGATGTGGTAGGGGTTGTTGAGAAGGGTTCTTCAGTTGTTGATCCACACCCACTGCCACCATCTCCTGGGGTGCTGCAGCCACCAGTCCAGGGTTGACAGCCAGCCTCATGAGGCCATGTGCACGTCTAGAATTATAGTATAGTATATTAAGTATAGTATGTAAGTTTTTTAATTTGAATCAAATATTTTGCTAGTCGGCATTTTCAAATAGTATTGAACAACAAAATGTCATAGTATTTTTTAGAAGAGGCGTTCAATTGGGTATTGATTGGTTTTTATTATTATGAATTTTGTGTCCATTTCTTGGTACATCGTTTAGTTTGGCAGTTGCTTTTTCCAGAAGTAAAAAATCAAAAACCATTTTAAAGATATATATCAGAAATCAAAGAAAAGGATGTCGACTCATTAATAATAAAAATAATAATAGCATTGTTAATTAATCAGACATGCTTAATTGCATGATAAATTAATTTAGCAGAACATTTAAAGGATGTGCTAGATTTTTAATAGTTTAGTTTTGATTTAACTTTTAACGAGTGTACAGAGTGACAGATGTAAACGACTGTCCCTTACACACACTCAAAATAAACATACTCTAAGCTTAAGGTCACTCCCCTGTTTTTGTGTAGTTTAGGCTGGTTGTGATCATCACAATATATCATCTAGATATACGAATGAAGGATATTTATCTACCCTAAAATATTTGATCAGAAGGTAAGTTGTTACAATTTACAATTAAAGGTATTATGTTCAACCCGAAATGGGTTAGTTTAGTACTATCTTGTTAGTACAAATAATTATATCATCGATGTAAACAAACCATTAACTTCTACCTGGTGAAAACCTCTGTCTAAATCCTTTACAATAACAATAATCTTGATTGCAATATCTTTGCAAAATTCTAGAATATATTTAGTTAAAATTATTTTAAAGCCCCTGTTTCATTTATTTAATGTGTTTCTGGCTTCGTTTTAAAATGCTTCCATCTCCAAGGTCCAATATGTCTCTATATCAGAATTGATTCAGCGGTATAGGCGTGAAAACGGTACAAAAATCAGACAGGAGGAGTTACTTTTGAATTTATAAAAATATTGGAGTATGTCAGTATCACAGTAGGTGCCGTTCTTTTGTTTCTGCCTACTCTCATAGGAACAAGGCGTTAGTTTATATTTACCTGTAGTGTGGGGCTGAAATGAGTTGCGGCACCACATGGCATCAACACTTTTGCTCCGTGAACACAGGCATAGTACAATGCGCAGTTAGATTCATGAGGCAAGAGATGGTGAATCCTGAAGTCAGCTGGGCAGCCGTTGGGAAGTGCAACCCAAGAGTTTTGATCATCTGGGAGTGAGATTTCTTCGCTGCTGTCTGGTTGGGGTGCTGCGGTAGCGCCTGCACTTCCTGCGCATCCTGGCACATTAAAGGGCCAGTCACAAACCTAAGAAAAAAAACAACATTTTATAACAATTTTCGATTTTTAGGCATCGAATTTGATTTTAATAGATAGTGTAAGAATATTATAGTTTGGGTTAATTACTTTGGGTAATAAACAATCCAAAGATTCATCATGACAATATAAATGAAATTATGAGTAGTAGTAGTATATCAAGCATATATAAGAAACGAATTAGTTTTTACAACGTCTTTCCTAGTTTCTATTTTATCTTCAAAAATGTCTATAGTCTAGAAAAGTACTATTGTCTACAAAATACTATGCAGATAGTCTACAACATAATATTATAATAAAAATGATTTATTTTCAGACTTATCGAACCAAGCAAATAATACATTAAAATTTGTGATTTATTGTTAATGCGTAAATCGAAATCAATACTTAAATATATTATATCGGGCATATTCTCATCATCAGATCATATCAGCCGAAAGACGTCCACTGCTGGACATAGGCCTCTCCCAAGCGTCGCCACATTGACCGGTCCCGTGCGTCTCGCAACCAGCGGATCCCCGCAACCTTCACCAGGTCATCGGTCCACCTGGTGGGAGGCCTTCCAACGCAACGTGTTTCGGTTCGCGGTCGCCACTCCAGAACGTTTCTGCCCCATCGGCCATCCATTCTGCGAGCAATGTGCCCTGCCCACTGCCACTTAAGTTTGGCAATTCTTCGAGCTATGTCGGTAACATTGGTTCTCTTACGGATCTCTACATTTCTGATTCGATCACGCAAGGAAATGCCGAGCATAGCCCTCTCCATTGCCCTTTGAGTGACTGTAAGCTTTCTGATGAGGCCCATTGTAAGCGACCACGTCTCAGAGCCATATGTCATCACTGGCAACACACACTGGTCATAGACTTTTGTCTTGAGACACTGTGGTAAGTTGGACGAGAAGACACCGCGCAACTTCCCGAACGCTGCCCAGCCGAGTCGGATTCGACGGTTTATCTCTCTCTCGAAGTTGGCCCTACCCAAATGGATCGTTTGTCCCAGGTAGACATAGTCGTCCACAACTTCGAGTGTAGAGTCTCCAACCTTGATAGGAGTGGGTGTAACATGGGCATTCAACATCACCTTGGTATTGTCCATGTTCATTTTAAGACCCACTCTTTCGGAAGCTCTACTAAGGTCATCGAGCATTGTATTGAGGCTCTCCATGGTCTCAGCCATGACCACTATGTCGTCGGCAAACCGAAGATGAGTGATGTACTTGCCATTAACATTGATGCCTAGGCCCCTCCAGTCCAGAACCTTGAATACATCCTCCAGCGCAGCAGTGAACAGTTTTGGCGAAATGACATCTCCCTGTCTCACACCACGCTGGAGAAATATTGGTTTCGAGGACTGATCCTGAAGACGGACTGACATGGTGGCGTTTCTGTACAAACACCTCAACACTTCAATGTACCGGTAGTCGATCTGACACCGTTGGAGAGACTGCAGTACAGCCCAAGTCTCGATCGAATCGAAGGCAGGTTATACTCTTCGGTCTTCTGTATAACCTGCCGCAGCGTATGTATGTGGTCTACGGTGCTAAAGCCTTTTCGGAATCCGGCTTGTTCGGGAGGCTGGAAATCGTCAAACCTGCGCGCGAGACGATTCGTGATGACTCTTGAAAACAACTTGTAGACATGGCTTAGAAGTGAGATGGGCCTATAGTTCTTCAGCTGGGCATTGTCACCCTTTTTGAAGAAGAGGACCACCACACCCCTGCACCATGCCTGTGGCGTTTTGCCCTCGAGTATGACGGAATCATACAGCTTCTGAAGGGCCTTAAGGACCGGTTTTCCACCCGCCTTCAGGAGTTCAGCCGTGATTCCGTCGTCACCCGGCGCTTTGTTGCTTTTAAGCTGTTTCAGAGCCATCCTTATCTCGTACAGGCTGACGTCCGGGATATCTTCGGTATAGTGTCGGGTCAATCTAGCTCTTGGGTCGTTTGCTAGATTCGCAACGGGTTTACTGGTTGACACAACTGCCCATAGAAACTCTCGATATCCCTCAGAAGCTCCGGTTTGGCGGATACAATCCTGCCATCATCGGTCTTCAGTTTTGTGAGCTGGCTCTGCCCAATAGACAGATCTCTTGCAAAGACCTTGGAGCCCTTATTCCGCTCGATAGCATCTTTAATGCATAATCTCGACATTGAATAATTTACAATGAATTTATACAGGTGTTTTTGTTAAACAAATTGTTTGGTTGCCTTTTTATCAGGTATACAATTTTACAACTCTTCCGTGCTCTAACTAAAAAGGCAAGGTGTTCAAAATACGAACACTTGTATACGAAACAGGAAATAAAAAAGTGATATAAACATTACTTTTTTAAACCATTCTTGCATTTATCTATAATTAATCTAAAGATGTTTGGATAAATCAAATTAAAGAATAAATAACACACGATTCAATATTGTTGATGAGTTTAAGTATTAAGAAATTTATTTTGCATAGGGAACTGCAAAACTTTGTTTTCAAACTCTAGAAATGATGATGCAAAATAATTAGTAATAACTATGAAAATTATGAAGGAAATGGACCCAAAAACAGAGCCAGAGAAAGCTGCAATGAAAACTACCAAATTGCATAATACTTTAACAATAACTCATCAACAATATAAGCTTATTTCACTTAACATGCTTCATTTAGCAGACCAATGTATGTGAAAAAATCTGCCAGAAAACTTTACCTTAAATGGTAATTCCTTTAACAAGCGATACACAAAAGAGAATCTATAGGATGCTTCGGTATCTTATGGGATTTTGCGGACACACTAACCTGGATTTGGAAGTTAAAAACAGTTCCGGGTGGACAGTTCTCTTCGATCTTTGCACCGAAGTTGCAACGGTAGTACTTCTGGCATTCTTCGTGGGGAAGGAGGTGATGGGTGTTGGCAGGGCAACCGTTGCCTAAGACATCTCCGATGTCGGCATCTCCAGGAGCTGTGGTAGACTCAATCTCGGGAGCGACGGTGGTTGGGTAGGTGAAGGGGCGATCATTCACGCAGCTGGTTTGCCAAAACTGGACACAGACCTTTAAAGAAGAGATTAGTTAGTTTAATTTAATATAAATCAACCAAATCAGAAGACATTTTATATTTATATATTTTTGCTTCGTTAATCTTTAATATCCCATATTACTTTTATGTGTACTTAATCCATAAAATAAATAGTTGTAGCATTGGTGACGAGATTTAAAAAAACCTTCAAGGCTTTTTTATACTAGCTATCTCATTTTCTCGCACGTTAAATCCTATAAATGTTTTTTTTTTGTTTTTTTTTTTAATATCACCATTTCATTTAATCGAGTTTCAAAACAAAATGTCCCACGTATAGAAAATTTGCGTGGATTATTAGAATAGTAGTTGGTATCAGTAACTTACCAGAAGAGTCTTACTTCTGTAAAGTCATAAAATTTATGACAATCATATTTTTTGTTAGATTGTTTTGGATTGGAACCTCTATACCCGGTGATAATGTGGAGTAGGATTTTATACCAAAAAACTTTACGGGTCCTGTGTGTGTGGGTGGGCCACTGGAGCAAAGTCGCAGAAAGCAAGTTTAATATAATAACATAAACACAGAAAAAATATTCTACCTTGCTTAAACACAAGCAACTAATGAAGAGGTGGTTTTGAAAGCATTCATGTCTATGAAAAATTGCTAGCTTTCAACCTAAAAAAAAAAGGAATTTTAGGCAATTATTGTTTTTACAAACCTGATGTTCAGGGCTGAAGAACAGAGGCTCTCTGCAGGCACTTAAAACCTTCTCTCCTTGGACACAATTGTAGAATAGATGGCAGTATTCCTCATGGGGAAGCAGCTTGTGAATGTTGAAGTCGACGGGACAACCATTGTCTAAGGTCTCACAGTCATCAGTGCCATCGTCATTGGGACGAGCCTGCACAAGAGCCAAGGCTGTCAGGAGGAAAAAGGCTTCTGAAAGAGAAGAGAAGAGGAGATTAGTCGTAGTGCTCATCATCATCATTTTAGCCGAAAGACTCTGTGGGCCTCCCACAGGCGACGCCACATTGATCGATCCCGTGCATCTCGCAAAAGGTCGAAGGTTTACTAATGTAAAATTTATAAGGACTCGAGCACTAGTATACTTTAGCGATCATCATCTGTCAAGCTTTTTCTCAAGTATATTGGGTAGGCTTCCAATCTAACTGGAAGCTGCTGTGTATCAATATGTAACATGGATATTTGAAGCAGTTTCATTGGAATTCCCTGCCGGAGTCTGGATTACCTGATAGCAACAACCTGGGTTAGTCCCTAAGTCAAGAGTGAATAAGTTACTTCTAGACAAGCGTGACTCATCGTCGACCAAATCTTCGCTTACTATCAGGTGAGATAGTGGTCTATGGCGAGCCTATAAATCCTACTAATATTATAAATATGAAAGATTGTATGGATGGATATATGTTTGTTACTCAATCTCGCCAGAACGGCTGAACGGATCTAGAGGAGATATATTATAGTCTGGATTAGTACATAACCGGTCGTCAGTCGACAACTCTAATTTAGAGTACAACATTTTTGTCGGATTCGGTCACGCAATCTAAATTAGATTGTTTTGGCGCGCGTTCGTTTTGACGGTTTTATTCTGCCTAATACTAGGTCTACACGCGTCTAAATACGCATACATGTTCGGCCATAGACAAGGATGACGTAAATTAATTCAAATAACCGGCAACATCGATACTCGCTTCTTAAAGATTTTTTCAAGTCGCCACATCTCAGTAGACGTCCCGAATAGAGCTTAGTGACGTGGCCGCCTTTGTTTTGGTGCCATTTTTTTTGTAAATTCTTCTGTGAGTGAGTTTCTGGCGAAAGAAAAATATGGAACGGTAAGTGATGAACAGTTTTTACCAGCGGCATTGTGTGTTTGACCTAAATTCCATCAGAAAAATGAATTTCAGCAAAAACAGTATTCCATTGTTCTCGCCGCGCCAGCCGTTGACCTTTTTTTCTCGGGAGTGTTTTGTTTAGTGATTTTGCAAAATTCTTATCAAACTATCGTTGTTATTATTCCTACACTAATTAGTAACGCCTCGGAAGCCGCTAATTGAAGTGATAACGCCGGTACTTTGATTTTAGTAGAAAACAAAAACATTTGACCCAAAAATTCACCGGGAATGATGCAATATTGATGTAAAACGTCGTCATTTCCCTTAGCTTGCGTATTTCGTAGATGATTGGTACTTAACATGTTATCTGCTGTTTGTCTGTTTGTCTGTATAGTTGTGCACGCATCACGTATAATTAACGGCATCAATGTAGAAAACAACATTTATACATACAAATTGTGCGTGACTTGAAGTATTACTTAGTTTTTGTTTCATCGCAATCAGTATATTCAATCAAAAGTTTGATGAATTTAAAGTGTTCAAGAAAAAAAAATATCACAACACACGTTATTCAGATACTCAAACAGTTGAACTCCATATTCGATAGATTACGTTGTGCATGTGACGTCATTTCTGAATGACGGTGTTAAGATTCAGCGCCGAAGAATTACATAAAAAAAAATTGGTAGGTAGGTAGGGTAAGTGGCAAGGTAAGATAGGGTATGCAGGTACAAGCTAGGTAGGGTAGGTAGGTAGATCTAGGTAAGTAGGGTAAGGTAGGCAGTTGACAGGAGCTAAGCCGCGTGCACAGCTGGTCAGAAAAAAAGCGACCGCGAACAGGATGACTTTACGTTGGAAAGCCTTATTCATCATAAGTCATCATAATTATCATTTAAATCGAAAGACGTCTAATGCTGGACATAGACCTCCCTCAAAAGTCACCACATCGATCGATCATATGCATCTGGCATCCAGCGGATTCCCGCAACCTTCTGGTTAAGGTTGCGGGAATCCGCTGGATGCCAGATGTCTTCTGAATCATCGCTCCACCAAGAGGGAGGGCTACCAACGCTGCGTCTTCCAGTACGCGATCGGCAAAAAAGTACTTTCCTTAAAAAACACGTTCCAAATTAATCCTAATTTAATTCATTCGAAGTTCAAAAGACTATCGGTAGCTACCTATTTCCGCTGATAAAAGGAAATAGGTATATTTCCTTTTATCAGCGGATCAGATTTTTTTATTTATTTTTAAGTAGTATTCTACAATCTTTGGAATTACAATTGTTTATTGTTTGTAGGTGATCGGGTTCCGTATATTGGGTTATAACAGTGATATTTTATCACCCACAGCGTCGCATTAGCGATTGAAAAATGCCAAAAATGTATGTGTGACAAGCGCTATTGAAATGTCACGTGATCAATCCCTACCATTTTGGCATTTTGACCATCGCACTCGCCCTCGCTGATTTCGAATGACAAAACAAAGCTCTGATTTTTTAAATATTGCGGCACGTGGGGGCAAAACAAGTGTGTATTTTAGGTCGCGGCGTCCCAAAATATAGTAGTTTTTTTTTCTATTTTGATTATTGTTTGGCTTAAAAATTTCTTCATATTTCTGACCTCCTGGTAGTTTGGGTATCATTTTTTATAATGTTCAACATCTAACTAAACACGCAAAATAGGAAGTTATATTTTTAGACGTTGTAACGTTATGTATAGCGCCGGAGAGCTATACGTAAGCCACGTTAATAAAATTAAGATAAAAAGGTTAAAGTTAAATTAAAGCTATGAAAATAAAAAGGATATAGAGTACAGAACTATGGTCAGCTTCGCACGACGTGGGCAGTTATCCAGGCAGCAGCTCGGGCAGGAAGTCGTGGAATGCCCGAGGTAGGCAGGTGATCAGGCAGCAACGACGGACATGCAGGCAATCGGGCAGGTAGGCAGGTCAGCAGACACCACGGGTAGGTGGTTAAGGCAGGCAATCAGGCAGGTAGGCAGTAGAATTAGATAGCAGGATGGATAAACAGGCAAACGGGTAAGTACGTAGGCTCCGAGGGGTGTGGAGGCCGGCTATGGCTCAATACGCCAAACAGCAAGGCCTTTGATGCCACGAGATGGCTGTTGAGGGTAAGTTTCCAGGAAATAATGCTCTCGGGAACCACACATAATATATATTTAATTGGAGCACTTCAAATAATAACAGTTTTACATAAGCTGATAATTCACCGTTTTGAGAGTTTTAGAATAGAAAATACACTTCGTATTCTAGTACACAGTATAACCCACTCCTGGCGTTCAGACCAGATCCTAGACTAAAAAAAGCTGACGCACGTTTTTCACTCGTTCTGCCATCCTTTCTAAATTTCAAATTCAAATCTCAATAAGACCAGAAGGAATAAAAACGGCTTTACAAAGGCGGGTCAGTCTACGCTGACCTTACAATAATGTACAACTAGCTTAAGGAAAGGTCTAGGTAGTCCCCATGGACTACCTAGGCTTTAAGAAAATAAAATAGTCAGACAGATGTCATGTCAGATGAAAATGTCACAGTAGAAAAATATTGCAAGAATTATAAATTGCGAATATAATTTAAATTTTAGATATTTGAAACGGTCAGAGATAAATAAATAAGCTTTCCAGATGTAATACGAGTAATACAAAGAATATATAAAAATGAGTTACACAAATTGATACAATATCAAAAGATGAGAAGATGGTTTGTTTAATGTTATAAAATCGTAAGTAGATGTGGAATAAATACCACAACGTGATTAAACTCTCTCCTGATTTTAAACGATTTTTTTATTTTTACGTCCTAATGAAACCGATCCGTTTTTTTTTAGAAAAAAAATATAATAAATGATTCCACTAACGGCACCTGCGACAAAGTCAAAGTCAAATTATTTTTATTAAACTAGGCCAATAAACTGCACTTTTGAACGTCAAATAAATTAAAATTAAAATTTACAAGTAATAAAAAATGATTGTGCATTCGGAAAGTAGATTGTTATGGAGAAGAACGCACAAGAAACTCCATACTTAATCTTTCAAAAAAAAAAGGTGTTTTACAATATTTACATAAGTACATACATTACTACATTAATATATGTAAGTCAAGAGTGAATAGGTTATTTCTAGGCAAGCATGTTTCACCGTCGACCACATCATCGCTTACCATCAGGTGAGATTGTGGTCAAGCGCGAGCATGTGGTTATAAAAAAAAAAAAAAACGATGCACCCAGAATAGCTCTACACACTATACTACGTACAGGTATAAAGTATTAAAAAGCATTTACAGGAAAATTAATTAATTCGATAAGTAGGAACATGGTTCTCACATATAAATATTGCAAACATAACATCAACATTGCAAATATCGGTAGGTGCCGTATGTGGAATACCTCAGGTGCGATTAAAAAGGGTGCCTAATATGAGTGGAATACGTCATTATCGTCACCAACGTTTCGGTTGTAACGTTACAAATCCCAAAATAAAGACAGTGAGTCTATTGCCATTCACCGGGCACAAATTCAAAAACTATGTAGCCTTTTTGATTTTCTTAGGCCCAGTTTATTAATCCGTAGTTAGTCTAACAAATCAGGAAATGTAAGGTTATGTATGCAGATGATAATAGCTACTTTTTATCCCGGATGATAAAATCATTTTACGTTGGCGAAGCTGCTTGCAGAAGAAGTATAATAAAATACATACATACATAGTTGGTATAAAAATAAGGATCTTCCACAACTTAGAATTGTTTGTTTGCATAAGTTGGAAGTGCTGATCTGATTTCGATTTAACTCTTTTAATCTTTAATATGATAAAACTCTTTGAAAGGTACTTTTACTAGCTTGTTATCTCAAAAAAATGCTCTGTTTATTCGAGAAAGACCACGGGATTGATACCGAATGAAAACATACCTAAAAAAGATTAGGCGAGCTTTGTTGTTGGAATCAAAAACAAATTTCGGTACCTACTACACAAGAATGCAAGATTCAGGTGATGGCGTGGTTTATGATGAGTTAATGTTTTAAATTACTCCGTAAATGAACCATAATCTACAATATGAGAAGCTGTCGATTGATAAAGTTAAATAAATTTTTGACTTTTGGACGATAGTTTTTGACGAAGGTAGAAAAATCCAGAATAAAAGGGATTGACCTCATGAAACTTCTGTCAGTCACACATTTCATTACATTTAAATTTTGGTTTATCCAGAATTTTAATAACAACATTGTCTAGAGCTCTTGAGACTAGAGACTATTACATTAGGTCGTTTTGACCGATTATGTTGCAGCTCGTATTCGGCCACTGACTAGTGTAAACGGGTTTTCGGTTAGCCGTATTTGACCATAGCCCGTATTCTTTCGTCGACTAGTGTAACAGATATTCAGTCCGGCTGAATGCGGTTGCCGAATTCGGTAAACCGACAACTTAAACAAATACTGATAATAGAAACTTAATAGAAACAGCCTTATTCGGTTAACCGATCCGGTTCAACCGATAGCAGTCGCCGTATGCGGAGGTTGACCTAATGTAAACACGCCATAATGAAATTCTTGATTGACCACAAAACAATTCGGTAGTACATGTCAATCCCATACATTAAGGAGTTGTCGATAATTGTTATCACTGATTGTCTATCATTTTGTTTAAGTTAGAGATGATGAAAAATTGAGTTCAATAGTTTATTATTAAAAGTATTTAAAAATTACTTACTTATCATTCCTTTATTTGGATGTTCTTTATTTTTTGAACACACTGTCACAAGACCACTTTAGATAATGCGATGTCTTTGGACACTCAAAGATATTTTATACTCGATATCGTTCGGTAATCCGCGATAATTAGCGATTAGGGAACAAACGATGCGCTTGTAAGCACATGTGATATCGTTTTGGGGTTCCGTTTGATTTAATGAAAAACACAGATTTTTATTTCGATAAGATTATCTTGATTTGATATTAAAATTGGATGCGGTAATCCAGCGTACCGTTATGGCTTTTTTACCTCGTAAGGAAAATTTCACCTCGAATTTTTTGATTAAATCATTGAATTGTATCGTTAGATTGGTAGCGTGATTGTTGCTGTTGGTATGATAGATTTGATCGTGAAATATGAAACAGAGTCTGGATTTGTGCTCGTTAAATGGCGAAGAAGCGGGCAGACGCAATACCAATGTTCTGGTTAAGGTTGCGGGCATCCGCTGGATACGAGACACACAGGAAAAACACAGGAACGGTCGATGAGGCGATCTTTGGGGAAGGCCTATGTTCAGCAGTAGCAGTTCTTCCGCCTGTCATGATTATGATGATGAATGGCAGGGAAAGAAATCCAGTGGACGATGCCTATATGATGGCTACTACTAAGGACCGACAGTAAGGCCTAGTTTTTTGATCCTTAGTTAACTCAACCAATGGTTGAATATGATAACCAATGGTTTAAAATTTCGGTAAAAATAGTTTTTCGTCTGGTTTATTTTTTATTTTTATTTTTTTTATTGTTAGTTCACAAATCGGGCAACACATAAGTACTAGGTAAACATAAAATAGGAAATAGTGAACACAGCATGCACAATATATGAGCTAGTTATAAAATATAAATAAGCTTAACAGTAAAATGCAGCCATTAGACTAATTATTACTTATTAGTCGAATGGCCGCACAGGCTCATCTTAATTTAAATTTTGGCTGATGCTAAGGTCCCAGAGAAGATATCAAAATGCTGTCTCACATCATTGCAGCTGGAAAACTTTCTATAAAAAGGAGCATGTTGTTTTATATTTGTTCTGCAACCAGGCATCACAAAATTAAGCCTATTGTATAAACGACTGCTCCGGCGTGGAACAGCAAATTGAAGTCTCTCCAGTAAACCCTCGCAATCTACGTGGGCATTGATCAGCTTGAACAAGTAACGATATCCGCAGCTTTTCTTCTATTAAATAAAGTAGTCATGCCGAAGTATTCCGACCTTGATCCATAGGATTTCAGGTTTCTACATTGGTTATTAACATAGGACAGTTGGTACAGAAAACGTTTTGGAACTTGATCTAATTTATTAAAGTAGACCTCTTAAGTAGGATTCCATACTTGACTTCCATACTCCAACTCCAACATTCGCAGTGCGAACGAAGCAATTAAAAACCGGCATTGTGACTTTTGGATCCCGAAATTCCTTAAGTAGTCGCGTTACAAAACCCGAAAGACACGAAGCTTTCTAAGCTTTATTATCTATATGGTGTCTAACCTTAAGTTGGCAATCCATAATTACGCCTATGTCGCGAATCCAAGATACCTCTCCCAGTGGTACACTACTAAATGTGTAAATTGCGATAGTGGGTTGTCTTTTCCTTGTAAATTTAATATGCTTACATTTATTAACATTTAAAATCATTTGATTTTCGATACACCCTCTAAACACTTTATCAATATCAGCTTGCAATTTTACTGTGTCTTCAGCACAGTTTACTGTTTCGTACGATTTTAGATCATCTGCATACATAACCTTACATTTCCTGATTTGTTAGACTAACTACGGATTAATAAACTGGGCCTAAGAAAATCAAAAAGGCTACATAGTTTTTGAATTTGTGCCCGGTGAATGGCAATAGACTCACTGTCTTTATTTTGGGATTTGTAACGTTACAACCGAAACGTTGGTGACGATAATGACGTATTCCACTCATATTAGGCACCCTTTTTAATCGCACCTGAGGTATTCCACATACGGCACCTACCGATATTTGCAATGTTGATGTTATGTTTGCAATATTTATATGTGAGAACCATGTTCCTACTTATCGAATTAATTAATTTTCCTGTAAATGCTTTTTAATACTTTATACCTGTACGTAGTATAGTGTGTAGAGCTATTCTGGGTGCATCGTTTTTTTTTTTTTTATAACCACATGCTCGCGCTTGACCACAATCTCACCTGATGGTAAGCGATGATGTGGTCGACGGTGAAACATGCTTGCCTAGAAATAACCTATTCACTCTTGACTTACATATATTAATGTAGTAATGTATGTACTTATGTAAATATTGTAAAACACCTTTTTTTTTTGAAAGATTAAGTATGGAGTTTCTTGTGCGTTCTTCTCCATAACAATCTACTTTCCGAATGCACAATCATTTTTTATTACTTGTAAATTTTAATTTTAATTTATTTGACGTTCAAAAGTGCAGTTTATTGGCCTAGTTTAATAAAAATAATTTGACTTTGACTTTGTCGCAGGTGCCGTTAGTGGAATCATTTATTATATTTTTTTTCTAAAAAAAAACGGATCGGTTTCATTAGGACGTAAAAATAAAAAAATCGTTTAAAATCAGGAGAGAGTTTAATCACGTTGTGGTATTTATTCCACATCTACTTACGATTTTATAACATTAAACAAACCATCTTCTCATCTTTTGATATTGTATCAATTTGTGTAACTCATTTTTATATATTCTTTGTATTACTCGTATTACATCTGGAAAGCTTATTTATTTATCTCTGACCGTTTCAAATATCTAAAATTTAAATTATATTCGCAATTTATAATTCTTGCAATATTTTTCTACTGTGACATTTTCATCTGACATGACATCTGTCTGACTATTTTATTTTCTTAAAGCCTAGGTAGTCCATGGGGACTACCTAGACCTTTCCTTAAGCTAGTTGTACATTATTGTAAGGTCAGCGTAGACTGACCCGCCTTTGTAAAGCCGTTTTTATTCCTTCTGGTCTTATTGAGATTTGAATTTGAAATTTAGAAAGGATGGCAGAACGAGTGAAAAACGTGCGTCAGCTTTTTTTAGTCTAGGATCTGGTCTGAACGCCAGGAGTGGGTTATACTGTGTACTAGAATACGAAGTGTATTTTCTATTCTAAAACTCTCAAAACGGTGAATTATCAGCTTATGTAAAACTGTTATTATTTGAAGTGCTCCAATTAAATATATATTATGTGTGGTTCCCGAGAGCATTATTTCCTGGAAACTTACCCTCAACAGCCATCTCGTGGCATCAAAGGCCTCGCTGTTTGGCGTATTGAGCCATAGCCGGCCTCCACACCCCTCGGAGCCTACGTACTTACCCGTTTGCCTGTTTATCCATCCTGCTATCTAATTCTACTGCCTACCTGCCTGATTGCCTGCCTTAACCACCTACCCGTGGTGTCTGCTGACCTGCCTACCTGCCCGATTGCCTGCATGTCCGTCGTTGCTGCCTGATCACCTGCCTACCTCGGGCATTCCACGACTTCCTGCCCGAGCTGCTGCCTGGATAACTGCCCACGTCGTGCGAAGCTGACCATAGTTCTGTACTCTATATCCTTTTTATTTTCATAGCTTTAATTTAACTTTAACCTTTTTATCTTAATTTTATTAACGTGGCTTACGTATAGCTCTCCGGCGCTATACATAACGTTACAACGTCTAAAAATATAACTTCCTATTTTGCGTGTTTAGTTAGATGTTGAACATTATAAAAAATGATACCCAAACTACCAGGATGTCAGAAATATGAAGAAATTTTTAAGCCAAACAATAATCAAAATAGAAAAAAAAACTACTATATTTTGGGACGCCGCGACCTAAAATACACACTTGTTTTGCCCCCACGTGCCGCAATATTTAAAAAATCAGAGCTTTGTTTTGTCATTCGAAATCAGCGAGGGCGAGTGCGATGGTCAAAATGCCAAAATGGTAGGGATTGATCACGTGACATTTCAATAGCGCTTGTCACACATACATTTTTGGCATTTTTCAATCGCTAATGCGACGCTGTGGGTGATAAAATATCACTGTTATAACCCAATATACGGAACCCGATCACCTACAAACAATAAACAATTGTAATTCCAAAGATTGTAGAATACTACTTAAAAATAAATAAAAAAATCTGATCTGCTGATAAAAGGAAATATACCTATTTCCTTTTATCAGCGGAAATAGGTAGCTACCGATAGTCTTTTGAACTTCGAATGAATTAAATTAGGATTAATTTGGAACGTGTTTTTTAAGGAAAGTACTTTTTTGCCGATCGCGTACTGGAAGACGCAGCGTTGGTAGCCCTCCCTCTTGGTGGAGCGATGATTCAGAAGACATCTGGCATCCAGCGGATTCCCGCAACCTTAACCAGAAGGTTGCGGGAATCCGCTGGATGCCAGATGCATATGATCGATCGATGTGGTGACTTTTGAGGGAGGTCTATGTCCAGCATTAGACGTCTTTCGATTTAAATGATAATTATGATGACTTATGATGAATAAGGCTTTCCAACGTAAAGTCATCCTGTTCGCGGTCGCTTTTTTTCTGACCAGCTGTGCACGCGGCTTAGCTCCTGTCAACTGCCTACCTTACCCTACTTACCTAGATCTACCTACCTACCCTACCTAGCTTGTACCTGCATACCCTATCTTACCTTGCCACTTACCCTACCTACCTACCAATTTTTTTTTATGTAATTCTTCGGCGCTGAATCTTAACACCGTCATTCAGAAATGACGTCACATGCACAACGTAATCTATCGAATATGGAGTTCAACTGTTTGAGTATCTGAATAACGTGTGTTGTGATATTTTTTTTTCTTGAACACTTTAAATTCATCAAACTTTTGATTGAATATACTGATTGCGATGAAACAAAAACTAAGTAATACTTCAAGTCACGCACAATTTGTATGTATAAATGTTGTTTTCTACATTGATGCCGTTAATTATACGTGATGCGTGCACAACTATACAGACAAACAGACAAACAGCAGATAACAT